>JAUUDY010390768.1:0-20027 GCA_032361765.1 Panulirus inflatus
TGCTGTACCAATATCAGCATATCACTCAACAATGCTGTGCCACACCTAGCACAATACTTAACACCGATGTACCACACCCAGCAGAGCTGTACCGCACCCAACATAACTGAATAGTGCTGTGCCACGTCCAACACAACACTCAGTAGTGCTGTGTTACACCCAACATAACACAACAATGCTGCGCCACACCTAACACAACACTCAACAGTTCTTTATCACACAAAACACAACACTCACTAGTGCTGTACCACACCCAACCTAACACTAAATAGTGCTGTGCCACAGCCAACACAATCCTCAACAGTGCCGTTCTACACCAAGCACAGCACTCAACCGTGCTGTACCACACTCAACACTGCATTAAACACTACTGTACCATATCCAACACTACAATCAACAGTGCTGTACCACACTCACCACTACACTCACCAATACTGTACAACACCCAACATAATACTCAACAGTGCTGTGCCACAAATAACACAACACTGAGCAATTCTGTACCACATCCAATACAATAGTCAACAGTTTTATACCACACCCAACATAACACTCAACAATGCTGTACCACACCCAACACGACACTCAACAATGCTGTGCCACACCCAACACGACACTCAACAGTACTGTACCACACCCAACACGACACTCAACAGTGCTGTACCACACCCAACACAATACTCAACAATGCTTTACCACACCCACATAGCGCTTAACAATGCTCTACCACACCTACAACAACATCCATCAATGCTCTACCACAACCATTACCCACCCACAGCGTTGTGCCACACCCATCATAACTCTCAGCAGTGCTGTAACACACCCAACACAACACTCGCTAGTGCTCTACCACGCCCAACACAACAGTCGAAAATGCTGTACCACACTCAACATTGCACTCAACAATGCTGTGCCACAGCCAACACTTATCAGTGCGTTATGACATCCAACACAACGCTTAGCAGTGCTGTGCCACACCAAACACAACACTCACCAGTACTGTACTACACCCATCACAACACAGTGCTATGCCACACCCAAGACAACACAACAGTGTTGTGCCACACCCAAGATAACACAACAGTGCTGTGCCACACCCAACACAAAACTCACCAGTGCTGTGCCTCACCCAACACAACACAACAGTGCTGTGCCACACCCAGCACCAAAATCACCAGTGCTGTGCCACACCCAACACAATGCTCACTAGTGCTGTGCCACACCCAACACAACACAATAGTGCTGTGCCACACCCAACATTCTTCAGTGCTTACACACACACACACACACACACACACACACACACACACACACCCACGTTAAGGACATCCTAACCCTCCCAGTACGTGTGTTCTGAGAGCCAGTTAGGTAAGTGTATCCTATGCGCTTACGTTAACTCGTAAATGACATGATGTGCTCGCTCATAATCGCAACCAATGTGCCACACATAGTATAGCCAGCAGGAAGATCCGTTCCTCGACGTAATTTACATACACTCTAGTAAAGCATAAACGATTCTTGAGAACTTTGTTTAAACACAAGAACATCACACACTAACATGCCCAAGCCTGGACCACTATCCTGGTGGTATATTGGTTAGCTGTTCAGAACCTTTATGGCAGTCCTGGCGCAAGTGCAGAACTGGACTCCAAATAACATGGACTCTGAATAACAAGTAACAGGTGAATGCGTGGACCATGAATAACAAATAACAGGTGGATATGTGAACTCTAAATAACAGATGGATACTTGGACTCTAAATAGCATGTGGATACGTGGACTGCAAATATTGGGTGAGCAATAAAGACTCTCAGTAACGGAATAAATCTCACTGAATATCAGACATATGTATTCCACTCAGTTATAATCGCACGCAATATTCCACCTTAATAGTAAATCTTATTTCAATATCGTCCGCGTCTTTAAGGCCTCAGGTTTACAGTCCTCGTTCACCTCCCACAGCTGGACCTTGCGTAAGTGATGATTCGTATTGTGTGTTCAGGAAATACTTGACGTCATAAGTAACTGACTTCATTAATTAACTGAGTATTATCATTATAAACATTTTATTTAGCTAATTTACTGACATTTCCTAATCTTGGTATAAACAGTCACTTAAACCCTAAACTCAGAATATGTTATTCAGGTTGATGATACAAGACTTTATAGATTTTCATGACAAAATAAACATAGATGTTTTATTACAATAACATCACAACCAACCTGAGGTTCAGCCCTCATCCCTTCTCCTAGTGCAAGTTGATACTCCTCTGTACACTGGTCATAATCCCTGGTGTTACTGGGGTAGACTATATCTTCTGTTGTTAGCGTCAGTTTACTCGTTCAGCCAAATTATCACTTTGTAGCATGAGTCCTTAGTTTTGAATTTAATATCATTTTCTAATTTCTAACTAGAGCCACGTTTCTGTATTTTCAACCATATCCAATGCCTTATCTTTAATTGGAACTAGTTCATGGTCTGTTAGCTAAAGACAATTCACATGATTTGAACTGGAGTAACATCATTAATAGTCAGATGGAGCAACTTCCGTAATATTTGATTTGATCAAAACCATTACATTTGATGGCCAATTAATTAGATTACAACTGGAGCCAGTTCATAAGTTTGAACTGTTGACAATACATCTAACTGGAGGAAATTCATCAATCTAATACTAGACCCAATCATTTGGTCGTGAACTGTTGTCATTGTATCAGTATCTACTTGGAGCTAAATCATTATTCAATCAGAGGCAGTCATCAGAATTAAATCAAAATCAGACTAGTTTTCAACTAAAGCCAATTGATAAGTTGATAAGTAGAACCAATTGATAACCAATTGATTGTAGTCAGTTTATATGTGTTTTGATATAGCCAACTTATGAATTTTCAACCGAAGCCAATTGATATTTTTGGAACCATAGCTAATTCCTACATTTTCATCCATAGCCCATTTATAGATATCTATCTTTAAGCAAATATCTGATTTTGGATAAAAGTAAACACGGTACCTGAAACTTATGGAAGTTTCCAGTTACACTCTGGTTGTTACCGTGTTATGAATAACCTCTTCTCATTATTGTTGGTTATCATTTTGTAAACCAGATGACATGTGTCATACATTATTTGAAGTATTGTTATTTGAAACTGTTTGGATTGTTACCACTGTTTATTATAAGCTATTCTGGGCGGAATTATTGCTTTCAACTTGCAGCCAAACAACGTTTTTTATTGTGTGGTTCCGGACGATTAGTTTTTGTGACTTATTGGTTGATATTAGAAACCAGGACAGTCATCTATAAGAACAACTCGCTCGCTATTATCTAAGGCCAGTTCCCTGTTTTCTACTTTGAATCAAACCACCGTTTTCTTTTTATTTACCTGGGTTGAATTCACTGGTTGAAGACACGAGCTGAGCTATTACCTTATACATAGTGTTTTATAAGGTGCGAGAGAGCAATGGTGATCAGCATTTACAAGGTGTGGGCCAAAACCTGTTATCTACAATTGTTTCGTGCTGGTCAGGAGCAAACTCTCTGGGTTCGAATGTCCTCTGCTGCTTCTGTGTTGGCCAGAAACAAACGCTGTGAGTTCGAGTGCGTTCTCAAAGTGTTCTGTGACGTTCACCATCAAACGGTGCGGTGTGGGTCAAAAAAGGTGTTCTACGTGTTATGTGTTGGTTGGTGTTAATACATCTTCAACACGTGTTCTGTCTTGATCTTACCTCGCTGGGGTCATGGATAGGTCAGGTCTCTTATACAGAGTATGATAACGATTATAATACTCATGATAATAATAAGTGATGATAGGTTTGTAATGATATCAAGTTTATCATGATATGAAACTAAACAGATACATATAAATACAATTATGACATGATAACTGTCATTATTTCTTTATAACGAAAAGTATGTGGTCATCCTAAAAATTTATTTATCACAGTTCTGTGACTTTCTGTCTATTAGTATCAATGATTTATAAACAGAATGGATAAATTATTTGTAATTCATATAGGATTTTGACTCATATAGGACAACTTTGACCTTTGACCCCTGAGCGAGGAAGTCAGGAAAGTTTGGTACCTTAACGTCGGTGTACGAAAGTGTTAATGATGTCAATGGGCAGCGGGAATACAATGGTGGAGTTCTTTTCTGCCGAGATGGTGCTCAGTGTCTGCAGGTAGCGGAGCTGTTGGGAGGAGGAACAGTGTACAGCATTAAGGCAAGCTGGCGGGCACAGTGGCCCTCAGGCACGTTTATGGTACGAAATGGGACAGCCAGACGACCTGTTGGTCTATGACCAATTTATCTGATGGAAGACAGTACGTGGGGCTGCATGGATAAGACAGGTAACACAGGACCTGACGGTCTATGACAAGGTCAACTGCTGGAGGACAGTGGTTGGGAAGGACAGGTAACAGAAGACCTGATGGTCTATGACCAGGTTATCTGCTGGAGAACATTACATGGAGCTACATGGATAAGACAAGTATTGGAGGACCTAATGGTCTCTGTTGGAGGACGGTAGATGAGAAAGGAAGGTCACCAGATGGTTTACTGCTGGAGGACAGTAACAGTATCCTAAATACATAAGTAATGACATCCTACAAGGCGAGAGCTCAGGAGTATATGATATTAGATGAAGGTTTGACTTTCACGTGGACTTTTATCATGATGGATAATCCTACCACTGGTCCATGTCTGTGAGGGTTGTTGACTGAGTTGTGTTGTGAGGATCGATCATGTTAATGATTCAGAGCTGGGTGGGGTCGGGTATTATTACACGCAGCACGGTAGGTTCAGGGTTTAGCCATGAACCCTAAACTGAAATGTTGGGATCCAGAGGTGAGCTACAGGACCTGACAGGAAACATGGACCGCCTAGGATGAGTCTGGCCCTGACGGATAGCATGGGGGACCTGGGAAGAAGCACTGGCCCTGACGGGTAACATGAAGGTCCTGGTGGGTGAAACACGGCTTCTGATGGACCACTGGTCCGTCCAGATGCACCAGGGTCATGTGCTTTGTGTGTCCCCTATACAAAGAGGAACAAACACGGACACACACCCGTGTGAGCCTTGTACACAGGAGGGAGATTATTGAGGATGATCCGACGGTGAGGATGGATGGGTGTGTCCCTAATAATGGTCTGGATGGCTGGGTTTATGTCGGCTCAGTTATTGGTAGAAACACATCCTCTCATATCATTATTTATCAGACAATAAAGGCAACATGCAATATAGAATTTGTGGTCAAAGTTGTAAACTTTTGATACTTTTATCGATAGCTTCCACTCTGTTAGAGTGAAAACCTTCAATATTAATATACACAATTCTTCTCTGTAATTCATATATATATGAAAAAAGAAGCAGTCATAAGGGACAGGGAAGCAATATTCGTTAGAAATGCTCTGTCAGAACGTGGTAGTATCTGGAAAGCTGTGTAAGAAAGTTCCACATCATAAGTGTCCGTGTGAGCCTTCCGGTCAGTACTTTGACCACACTGAAGACAGAAGGCAGATGTGACCCTGACAGGCAGAAAAGTTGTTCCACTGAGATGAATCCAAATGTTCTTTTCATTAACAACTCGATCTCCTTTAACGACAAACGAATCATGTATCACCGTGTCTACTGAAGACTCATTCATTCCCTCAAATAATGCGCTATTCACTATCAGTCTTCCCTGTGACTCTCTTTCTACCCTCCAGGTGAGTTTCATTGCCATTTAGAAAAACCTTTCACTCCTGGGACTTTGTTTTATGTTCTTGCTTTCCATGAGGTCCTCTCAAGTCTACAGAAGTGTTACAGAAGCTGCCCCTTACCCGTATATCCTTTTCATTCTAAACCACCTCCTTAATAATTTTGAAACCTCCTACCAAGACGCCATCCGCATCAAAGCGTAAGACAAGACAGTTACAAACAAATAAACAGTCGGGTAAGATAAACAGCGCAGAATTCTACACCGGCATCGCTGAAGTGAAGACATTCTTTCACCTTTTAAGAGACGTTTGTAAGAAGTGAGTGTCTCCATGCGCCAACCTCGACGTCTGAAGCCTACGTACTCGAGGTTAGGAGGAACTTCAGCCAGTGTGGCTGTGAGACTGGAGGGCCCGACTGAGGCTCCCAAGAGAAGCTCTAATGCGGGCCAACTAACTTGTCTCACAATACTATTACTTTAAACATGAAGGTCCCTCTCTCAGGTGTGTATCCTGGAGGTCTTGTGGCTGCTACAGTACCTTACAGTGCAACCAGAGTCCTTGAGCGAAAAAAAGTCCATAAAAGGCACTTAAGCACTCAGGATGCGCTGAGGTACTCACTACACCCTCGAAACAATGACGGCAGTACATCACACTTCACTGACAAGGAGTTCCCTCCTTGCAGGCGCAGGAAGGCGTTGAAACATACGCAGGGAAGAAAAGTGAGTCTAAGCCACAAGTGCATCTCCAGAATATCACCGTATGTGCTGCATGAGTGCATTACGGGTGCTATGTGCAGACAGGTGCTTCAGTGTTGTCATCAGGGGGGAGTCCACAGTCACTATTGTGTTTCCTCTTGTGCGACGTCCGCCCCTTGACGGTGGTGCGAGCACGGGCCTCAGGCGACTATGGGCAAGAGTTGTGTGGTTTGTGTGGCGATCGTGAGTGGTGGAAATGTGACGGCAGACCAGCGGCAACTGCCAATCATATAGTTAACTGATCATGCTATTTATGAGTTTTGACTCTAATAAAAACTTAATGCGTTAGTCTGGCAAGCCAAAAACACTTTGGCAGTTGCCTCTATACTACCACAACACCTAGAAGGAGGAAAAAAATGAGAATAAACAACATACAGAGAATAGGTATGCTTTTTCGAAGGATATGTTTGGCTCCGTCGATCTCGCGGTTCGGAGTTGCAATACTGGAACGCTTTGTTTACTCTCTCTTTGGTGAAGCGATACCCACTGGTTGCTAGTTGGCGAGCAGGATAATGATTATTTCTAGAAATATACATTCTGGTTCTATTAAATCAGTGTCATTCTTTAGCTTGCGGTGACTTAAAAATGCAAGTAGATAGAGTCATAATGTAGTTCTTTATCCTATCAAAAATAATTTCTTGGTTCAGTCTTCGTGTGTTACTGTCAGTTCTGTAGTAATGTAATTGATTACATTTTTGGAGTTTAGTTTTAATTTCATACTCCATAAAGAAGCTCAGATTTTGCAATGATGAAAAAAGTTCTATTCGTCACTGTTGTTAATTGCCGCTTATCTTTACTGGGTTCGGATGTTTGATCTTCATGCATATGTTGAGGAAATCTATGACCTCAGTGAGACCGATGCTTTCACATCAACCGCTGCAGAAGTCTCAGTTTATATAGTGCACTGCTGTGTGCTTGGTTAGGCTTATCAGTAAAGAGTGGCCTCGTGCTTATTGTGAGTAAAGAAAGTGTCAAGAACGGTAAAGTGTAACAGTTATCTTGACACACTCGACTGCAAATCAAGGAGACGACCAGCTGTCGTTGCGGACTGGAAATACTGTACCGTTCTGGTCGTGAACATAAAGTGTACAACAGAACAACTGGCCAATTTCCACTGAGGATGAAATACTCTTCAGCCGGTAAACTTAACTCTAACAACCTCCCACCTGCTGTTGAGGAAATGGCCATGGATAGTCCTATCCCAGGAGACGGCTGGTACAGCTAAGTAAAGACGCCTTTATTGACTCATTTATATCCAACGTCGCCGTCAGCCAAAGAGAGAGCAAGCGAGGTCATGGTAGGTCATGTCAGGTCAGGGGTAGATTTAGGGGCGAGGGAGGGAGGGAGGGGGGGAGGGAGGGAGGGAGGGAGGTGAAAGAATTAGTGGAGGGATTTACAGTGACAGGAAGAGAGGTCAAATTTATTTCTTAAAGGTGGCTATGAGTTACTACCAGGAGACTAAAAGGTGTGTTGAAAGGATTTTGGGTACCTTAGGAAGGGTTGGGGAGATACTTTTTGAAAACGCCATGCAACCTTCAGTTCAGGCAAAAGCCAAATGAGGCACAAACCATTGCTTTATTGTTCACTTGGAACTTTGGCTGGATTCATGTGACATTCCAGAATCTGTGTATCATGCTTATTTATGGTTATATATGTATATATCAAATTTTGCAGCAGGGTTTAATTTGAGAAAGAAGGGGGCGGGATTGAAGGGTAGCAGCATTGCAGCAGAACATGCGAAAAGTTGTGGATAGGATGCTAGGGTGACGGGAAGAGCCCGCGTGGAGCTCCTTCCCCAACCATCCTAAGAAAGGAGGCTGCTAGAACACCTTCACCGTCACAGCGGCAGGCTATCCACAAGCCCTTCGATACTGATCGACATTTCACGCATGCTAGGCTGAACTTATCATTAGTATTAACAGAAAAAGGGAGAGCTGTTGCATCGGCATTGACGCAAGGACTGGTATATTCACAAGACAAATATATATATATGGTTATAGATTTATATTTATGCTTATATAACTATATAAAATATACAATGGTTTAGCTCAAGGTCCAGGTATAAGGGTGATCTGCTTGTAAGAGGGTTAGGAGTGATGAGATCAAAGGCGGAGGGACGTGTAGTGACCAAGGCCGTGTACTGAACACGTAAGGACGTCAGAGTTTCCTAGTGTCAGGAGGATAAACTGAATGTGTGGGGAAACTAGGCACAGTGAAGGAGCGTGTGTGGGTGTGGGTGTGTGTGTGTGGGTGTGGGGTGAGGGTGGTGAGGTGTGGAATTCATCGGGAGGTCTGTGCAAGAGGGGAAAGTAAGTATGTACAGAAAACTGTGACTGTGAGGTTGAGCTACTCTCTCAAGGGGTCACATAGAGTTACTTTGCGAAACTTTGAGCAATATCAGCTGTATCGCAAACCACTCCATCCAGCCCTCATACTGTTAGTAAAACCAACACAAGTCGTACAGAACACTCGCATGCAGTTCAAGTAGGACGTACACCATGGAACCCCTTGCGGGGGAAATGTCCTTCAGACACGTATGTACGTTACTGGTGCTGTCATAATGAGTTTTTTGAACATCTTTTGCTATTATCTGAGGACATCTTCTGTTCCATGATAGGTACCTCCATCATACCCTACTCCGGTAGATTACCCTTATAAATGGACCAAAAGTTGAGCTTCTGCCCGCTCATAGGTTGCTGTGATGGGGTCACTGAGCTGCCATGGGTCAGCCAGTGAAAAAGACGTCTTATCAGCTGCGCCTGCTGAGGGAACCTTAGAGTAGGCTGGAGGAATCTAGAGTTTGGACATCAGCAAAACTGAGGAGTTGTCCCACGTTGGAGAGGAACTGAAGGGAAGTATAGTTTATATTACAGAAACTGATGCGACAGATGTATCACTGAAACTTTGTACTCGTCCCATCAAAGCAGTTCAAAGCCAGGCTTAATTATCAGAGAAATATCTTGTCTTTGTCATTCATATTCATAATCTTTTAAAGTTTGCTATTTCACTGATACGTCACTGTTAACCCCATATAATGTTTCACCCAAGTCTCTAAAAATCTCTGAATCAGATGCAAAAGTCACCTAAAGTCACCTCTACATAGCCTTGTAGATTTATTTTACAGAATGTGGTCGGAAAGAAATTCCTATAATAATGAGAAGTGTTCAGTGAGCTCAGGTCGGCCATCAAGCGATAAAACTCATTTTTGTTCATGTGTCCAAACTCAGTCACGTTCCTCAGCGTACTCAACTGCGAGGTTCCTAAGATTCGACTCAGCTGATAAGGCCGTATATCCCTGGTTGGTTTTGGTGGCGTCCCATGGCTCCATAGGGGTGAGTGTGGGCACCCATGACACCATGGGGGTCAGTTAAGAGTCTGCTACAGTCACACAGTCAGGCATATGATATATATCGACGACAGCCAAACTGTACAAAGCTTCTAAGTTTCTACGTTTTGACTTGCCCTCGGTGGACATCGTTGGCTAGGGCTCCTCTCGGGTCTAACATGATGGACAGTTACCTTCTAGGACCATGTATCTTTTTTAAGGTTTCTAAACTACGTTATACTAATAGTTTGGTCTCATCTAGATCACTGCGTTATCAACTAGTGTTTGTTGTCTTGTAAGTGAAAAATGATTAAGGTGATTATGTACATTACGTTACGGGATATGCTAATCAGTGTCTCTGCAATGAACTGTGGTGCTGAATAAATGTGCGAATCATCTGTAAAATTGTTTTTCTTTTTTTTGTACTAGCCACAGAGGTAGACGGAGAGAGGGAGAGAGAAAGAAAGAAGACCCAGCTCATCCGTATCTCGAACCGAAGAGACCTAGGCCAAACTACCATATTCCGTCCACCGAAGTCATAAGCCAGTGTACCTGGTTTACTCTGCCTCCTTGTGTTTCGGAATCATATGCGCTAAGACATCAACGGGCAGCGGGAATATAATGGTCGAGTTGTTTTCTGCCGATATCGCGTTCAGCGTCTGTAGGTAGCGGAGCTGGAACAAGGGACGAACACCGTTATCTCTGTGGTACTGCAGGAGTTGGCGAGAGTGATGTGTGGCAAGCACGTCCAGGGCTGGGGAGTCCGTGGGGGCGTACCCAGGAATGAGGGCAGAGTCAGGGGGCTGAACCAAGGACAAAATCGGGGAAGGGGAGGGACATAACCAGGGATACAGAGTTAGGAAGCATGGCCAAAAAGTGCTGCTGGTGAAGGGCAAAGGCGCAGAGCACCAGGAGAAGGGAGGGATTCAAGGAAGCTTTTAGTTACCTGAGACCTTGGGTTTGGTTACGGTGAATTCCTGAGAGGGCAGGGAAGGTCATAGCCAAGATGAAGGCAGGGGTACAGCAAGAACAGCTGAGGCCTGTGAGGCTGGCTCCGTGGGCATAGGTTCAGGCCCCACACTAAACCCATTTCCACCTCAATGCTGAAGGCTGCAGACTTTTGCGGAACAGCGAGAAAGCATAACTGAAGCAAGTAAGGCTTTCCATTTTTAAAGCTTTTTGGATACAAGACAAGTATAAAGATCCCAGTTGTCTAAAAATGAGGAAAAATCTTTTTGATATTTAAGTAATGATCGTAGTTCATCAACTGTAGCATGGTCGAGGATAATCTTGACAGATGGTGAGGATTATTGGCGAGTCCAGCGGTGTGTGGGAGATAATAACATCAAGATGAACATGATTTAACTGAGGGATTTACATGTGGAAGTGTGGTATTTTCATTTTCTCTTCTGGAGTAGTCATAAGACCCAAAAACATTCCTACCATTGTCCTTTCTCGGATGTATACATAATTAACAGAATTCTATGAACATTATAGCATTACCATTCCTTCCAGAGCGCCATACCTTGGGGAATCAGCTGTTTTATGTATATTACGATGCAAACTAACAACACTGGGAGTCGTCGACTGACTCGGCCCGGTGGCCGCCGCATGGGAAGACAGCTATGGCTTGCTGTCCACCGGATGCACAAACAGTTCATAAATCTTGCTCAGCACAACGGTGAAGCTGCATAAATATCAATATTTATACGAAGACAGACCATGAGAACTCTTTCCAGTTCTCAGGTTATTAACATGCTGGTTCTCCTGACCTTCGTACGCCGCGCAACGCAGTTCAGAGCTTTCATACCAAAGGTTAGGATCCCAGAGCTCAGGCGATGATGGCAACAAATAGGAAGGGAGCATGATCATGTGACCTTTGGGTATGATGGTGTCATCTTTCACTTGACTCTTAAGTTTCAGGTCAAAGACCAGGCCACGGGTACGGACGTGTTCAAGAATCCGTACGATCTTGCTCAAGAGTTAAGCTCTTCCTCACAGCCTCACCAGGTTTACCAGTCTTGCATCTCCATGTTATATCACCAGGGTCACCAAGAGATTATCACCAGTGTCATTAAGAGTTTATCATTGGTGTCACCTGGTATTTCACCGGTTATTATCAGTGTCAAGTGGTTATCAGTGTCAAATGGTGTTTCACTAGAGTTTATCATTAGTGTCACCTTGTGTTCCACCAATTTATCGTCAGTGTCACCTAGTGTTTTACTAATGTTTATCACTAGTGTTACCTGGTGTTTCACCATAGATTAACACTCGTGTAACCTGGTGTTTTATCATGTTTTATCATTAGTGTAACATAGTGCTTCATCAATTTTCACTACTAAAATCAACTGGTGTTTCAACAGTTTATCATTAGTGTCGCATGGTGTTTCATCAGGGTTTATCACTAGTATCACCTGGTGTTTCATCAGGGTTTATCACTAGTGTCATATGATGTTTCATCAGGTTTTTCACTAGTGTCACCTCATGCTTCATCATGATTTATTATTAGTGTCACCTGGTGTTTCATCAGCGTTTGAAACTAGTGTTACCTGACGTTTCATCAAGGTTTAAACCAGTATCTCATGGTGTTTCACCAGAATTTTTCACTAGTGTCATATGATGTTTCATCAGGGTTTATCGCTGTGTCACCTCATGCTTCATCATGGTTAATCATTAGTGTCACCTAGTGCTTCACCAGTTTATCATCAGTGTCACCTGGTGTTTCACTAGGGTTTATCACTAGTGTCACCTGGTGTTTCACCATAGTTTATCACTAGTGTCACCAGGTGTTTCCTCGGGGTTTATCAAGTGTAACTTGGTGTTTCCTCATGTTTTATCATTCGTGTAATATGGTGTTTCATCAAATTCATCTCTACAATCAACTGGTGTTTCAACAGAGTTTATTATCACTAGCGTCACCTGATGTTCCATGGTTTATCATTAGCGTCATCTGGTTTTTCATCACGGTTTGTCACTCATGTCCCTTAGTGTTTCACCAGGGGATATCACTCTTGTCACATGGTATTTCATCAAGGTTTAACGCGAGTATCACTTAGTGTTACGCTAGGGTTTTTCTCTAGTGTCACCTAATGTTTCAACAGGTTTATTCATTAGTGCCACTCGGTGTTTCACCAAGGTTTATCACTAGTGTCATCTAGTATTTCACCAGGATTTCTCACGTGTGTTACTTACCTGGTATTTCACAAGGTTTATCCCCAGTGTCACCTGGTGTTTCACGGGAGTTTATCATTGGGGTCACCTGATGTTTCATATTAGATTTTAACACTAGTCACGCTTGGTGTTTCGTTAGAGTTTATCACTAATATCACTTGGTATTTCCCCTGGATTTACACCGAGTATCACCTGGTGTTTCATCAGTGTTTACCACTAGTGTCACATGATGTTTCACTAGGGTTCATCACTGGTGTCACCTGATCGTTCACCTAGTTTTATGTGGTGTTTCATCATGGTTTATCACTGGTGTCAAATGGTGTCACTAGGGTATCATGTTTTTATCATTAATGTAACATGGTGTTCCATTAATTTTTTCACTAGAATCAACTGGTGTTTCAACAGAGCTTATCACTAGTGTCATATGGTGTTTCATCAGGGTTTATCACTAGTATCAACTGGTGTTGTTTCATCAGGGTTTATCACTCGTGTTATATGTTGTTTCATCAGAGTTAATCACTAGATTTACATGGTGTTTCATCTGGGTTTATCACCAGTGTCACCTCATGCTTCATCATGGTTTATTACTAGTGTCATTTGGTGTTTCACCTGGGTTTAAAACGAGTGTCACCTGATGTTTCATCAGGGTTTATCAATAGTTTTCCGTGGTGTTTCATCAAGGTATATCGCTAGTGTGATTCATCAGCGATTATCATTAGCATCACCGTATATCTCAACATACTTTATCATCCTTGTCATATGGTATTTCAATAGGGTTATTCACTAGCGTCACTTCGTGTCTCACCAGGCCTTATTTCTGTGTTACCTACTTGGTGTTTCACAAAGTTTATCGCTTGTGTTACCTGGTGTTTCACCAGTTTATCATTAACGTCACCTTGTGTTTCACCAGTTTATCACTAGTTTCACTCGGTGTTTCATTGGGGTTTATAACTAATGTCACCTGGTGTTTCCCCAGTGTTTATTCCTAGTATCACCTGGTGTTTCATCAGTGTTTATCACTAGTGTCATCTGGTGTTTCACCAGAGTTTATCACTAGTGTCATCTGGTGTTTCACTAAGGTTTTATCACTGTCATAGGGTGTTAAATCAGGGTTTATCATTGGTATCACCAGGTGTTTCACCAGGGTTTATCACCATTGTCACATGATGGTTTCTAAGGGTTTATCAATAGCGTCACAGGGTTTATCACAATTGTCACCTGATGTTTCACCATGGTTTATCATCAGTGTAACCCAGTGTTTCATGGAGGTTTATCAATAGTGTCACCTGGTGTTTCATCAGGGTTTATCACTGGTGTTTTATGGTATTTCATCTATGATTATCAACAGCGTCACATGGTATTTCATCTATGATTATCAAAAGCGTCACATGGTATTTCATCTATGATTATCAAAAGCGTCACATGGTATTTCAACAAAATTCATCACTATTGTCACCTGATGTTTCACTATGGTTTATCAATAGTGTCACCCAGGGTTTCATAAAGGTTTATTACTAGTGTCACCTGGACTTTCATAAGGTTATCATTAGTGTCATTTGGTGTTTCATCTGGGTTTAACGCTAATATCAGCTGGTGTTTCACCAATGTTTGTCACCAGTGTCACTGATATTTCATCAGGGTTTACCACGAGTGTCACTTGGTGTTTCACCAGGGTTTATCACTAGAGTCGCCTAGTGTTTTACAAGGGTTTATCACTTGTGTTTCCTAACTGGTGTTTCACAAAGTTTATCGTTAGTATCTCCTCTTGTTTCGCTAGAATTCATCACTAGTTTCAGTAGGTGTTTCTTTAAGATTTAACGATAGTGACACCTGGTGTTTCACCTGGATTCATACCTAGTATCACCAGGTATTTCACTACTATTTTTCACTGGCGTCAAATGGTGTTCCCACCGGGTTCATTATTTGTGTTGTCTACCTGGCGTTTCACTAGGTGTATCACTAGCGTCACCTGATTTTTCAGCAGGGTTTATCACTTGTGTCAAATGGTGTTTTATTAGGATTTATATCTAGTGCCACCTAGATTTATACCATTTACACCTATCATCACCTGGTGTTTCAGCGTTTATCACTAGTGTTACATAGTGTTTCACCTGGGTTTATCATTTGCGTTACCTACCTGGAGTTTCAACAGGTAAATCATTAGCGTCACCTGATGTTTAGAAAGTGTTTATTCACTAATGTTTCATGATGTTTCACCAGGGTTTATCACATGTGCCACTTGGTGTTTTATCAAGGATTATCGTCAGTGTCATCTGGTGTTGCATGAGGGTTTATCACTCCTGTTATCTGATGTTTCGTCAGGGTTTATCATTAGTGTTATCAAGTGTTTCGTCGGTGTTTATCACGAGCGTCAATTGCTGTTTCGTCAGAGTTTATCAATCGTGCCACCTGGTGTTTAACAGTGCTTATCACTAGCGTTAGTTGGTGTTTCATCAGGGTTCATGAAAAACATCATCTGATGCTTTAATAAAGTTTAATGACTAAGAACTATGATGAATGTCACTTTTTTTACCAGGGTATATCATTAATATCGTATGGTGTTTCACTAGGGTTTTATCGTTAATGTCATATGTTGTTTCACCAGAGTTTATCTTTGACGTCATATTTTGTTTCATCAGGGTTTATCACTGTTGTCTATCATAAAAGGGGAATCATCAAAGTCATATGGTGTTTCATCAGGGTTTGTCATCAACGTCACATGTGTTTCACCATGGTTTATCACTAATTCAATTTGGTGTTTCATTAGGGCTTATCACTAGTGCCGCCTGGTGTTTCATTAAGATTTATACCTAGTATCACTTGATGGTTCAGCAGTGTTTTACACTAGTGTCACATAGTGTTCCACTAGGGTTTATCAATTGTGTTACTGACCTTGTGTTTCATCAGATTTATCGCTAGTGTCACCTGACCTTTCACAAGAGTTTATCACTAGTGTGACATGATGTTTCTCCAGGGTTCATAACTAGCTTTATTTCGTGTTTCTTCAGGGTTTATAACTAGTGCCATCTGGTGTTTCACCGGGATTCATACGTAGTTTAACCTGGTGTTATATCAATATTTATCCTTATAGTCAATTGGTGTTTTACGAGGTTTTTCCACTAGTTTAACTTGGTACTTCATTAGGGTTAATCACTTGTGCCACTTGATGTTTCGTCAGGGCTTATCAATAGTGCCACCTGGTGTCTCATTGGCGTTTATCACAAGTATCAATTGCTATTTCGTCCGGGTTCATTGCTAGTGCTATCAGGTGTTTCATCAGGGTTTATCACTAGTATTACTTGGTGTTTCATTAGGGCTTATGAAAAATATCAACTGGTGTTTTCATAGGTTTAGTGACCAAGTTTTATGACGAATGACGTCTCTTTTTTAACCAGGGTTTATCATCAACGTCACATGATGTTTCAGCAGTGTTTATAAGCAGCGTCATATGATATTTCACCAGGGTTTATTATCGACGTCATATGGTGTCTCACCAGGGTTTATCACTGGTGTCACCTGGTGTTTATAATCAAAGGGTTTATCATTAAAGATATATGGTGTTTCATCAGGAATTGTCATGTTTCACTTGATGTTTCAGTATGACTTACCGTGAGTGCCATCTCGTGTTTGACCAGGATTTATACCCAGTATTACCTGGTGTTTCATCAGTGTTTATCACTAGCGTCACATGGTGTTTCAATATGGTTTATCACTTGTGTTATATACCTGGCGTTTCATCAGGTTTATGGCTAGCGTCACCTGATGTATCAGCAGGGTTTATCACGAGTACTACATCGTGTTTAACTGGTGTTTTTACTAGTTTCGCTTGGTGTTTCATTAGGGTTTATCATTAGTGCCACTTGCTGTTTCACCGGGCCTTATACCTAGAATCATCTTGTGTTTTATCAGCGTTTATCACTAGTATCACTTGGTGTTTATAAGTGTTGACCATCAGTGTCACCTGGTATTTCATTAGTGTTTAGTTGTTTAGTAGGCTTCATCACTAGTGTTACTTGTTTCATTAACCTTTATGGAAAATATCACCTGCCGTTTCAACAGCTTTAATGAAAACGATTTATGAAGAATGTTTTATTTTATTTACTAGGGTTTATCATGAAGGTTATTTGGTGTTTTACTAGGGTTTATCATCAGCGTCACATGGTATTTTACTATGGTTTATCACCGACGTCATATGGTATTTCACCCAGGATTTATCAATAGTGTCATCAAAGTCATGCAGTGTTTTACCTGGGTTTACCGTCAATTTCACGTGGTGTTTCACCAGAGATTATCGCCAGTTTCACTTAGTGTTTCGTTAGGATTTATCGCAAGTGCCACCTGATGTTTCACGAGGATTTATATCTAGTATTATCCAGTGTTCCATAAGTATGTGTCACACACTGTTTCACCAGGTTTTATCACTCATGTTAAGTACTTGATGTTTAATCAGGCTTATCGTTAACGTCACGTGATGTTTCAGCAGGGTTTCTCCCATGTGTAACATGGCGTTTCACGAAGGTTTTCACCAGTTTCACTTGGTGTTTCATTAGAGTTTATTACTAATGCCACCCAGTGTTTCACCAGGATTTATACCTAGTATCACTTAGTGTTCTATATGCGTTTATCACTAGTGTCACTTGGTGCTTTATCAGGGTTTATCAATAGCGTCACCTGGGGTTTCTTCAGTGTTTATCACGAGCGTCAATTGCCGTTTCTTCAGTGTTTATTATTAGTGTCACCTGGTTCAAGGTTTATCACTGGTGTTATCTGGTGTTTCATTGGAGTTTATGAAAAATATTACCTACTGTTTTATCAGGTTTAATGAACAAGATTTATGACTAATTTCGCCTTTTCTTAACAGGGTTTATCATGAACGTCATATGGCTTTTCACTAGGTTTATGTCAACGTCATAAGGTGTTTCACTAGGAATTATCATATAGTCGTACAGTGTTTCGCCAGCGTTTATTACTATTGTCATCAAATTCATATGGTGTTTTACCAAGGTTTATCACCAGCGTCACATGGTGTTTCATGAGGGTTTATCACTAATGTCAATAGGTGTTTCATTAGGGTATATCGGTAGTTTCAATTGTTGTTTTATTAGGGTTTATGCCACCACATATTTCACTAAGATTTATATCTAGTATCATCTGGTGTTGCATCGGCGTTTATAACTGGAATCACATGGTGTTTCAACAGGGTTTATCACATATGTTACCTACCTGGTGTTTGATCAGGTTTATTGCTAGATTCTCTTGATGTTTCAGTATGATTTATCATCAGCGTCACATGTTTCAGTAGGATTTATTACGTTTCACTTGGTATTTCATTATGGTATATCACAATTGCCACCTAGTGTTTTACCAGGATTTATACCTATTATCACCTGGTAATTCATCATTGTTTATCACTTGCGTCACTTTGTGTTTTGTTAAGGTTTATCAATTATGTCAACTGGTGTTTCATTAGAGGTCTATTAGAAGTGTCGCTTAATGTTTCGTTAGAGTTTATAACTAGTGTTTCCTAGTGTTTCATCAGTTCTTATCACGAGTGCCTCTAGCTGTTTCATCAGTTTTTATCACGAGTGCCTCTAGCTGTTTCGTCAGAGTTTACTCCTCGTACCACTTTTTCGTCAGAGTTTACCACAAGCGCCACTTGATGTTTCATCAGGGTTTGTTACTAGTTTTCTTGGTGTTTCACTAGGGTTTATGAAAAATGTCACCTGGTGTTTCAATAGGTTTAATGACTATATTTCATAATGAATGTTGCCTCATTTTACCAGAGTTTATTATCAACGCCATGTGTTGTTTCACCAGAGGTTATCACCAGTGTTACCTGGTGTTTATCATCAAAGAATTTATCATCAAAGTCATATGGTATTTCACCAGGATTTATCATCAACTTCACATAGTGTTTCATCGGGATTCATCACAAGTTTCACTTGGTGTTTTACTAGGCTTTATCATTAGTGCCACCAGGTATTTCACCAGTATTTATTACTAGCGTCAGATGGTGTTTCACCAGGGTTCATCGCTTGTGCTGCTTACCTGGTGTTTCACCAGGTTTGTCGCTAATGTCACCTGATATTTCACCTGGGTTTATCACGTGTCAATTGGTGCTTCACGAAGGGTTTATCATTGGTCTCACTTGGTGTTTCATTAGGGTTTGTCAGTAGTGCCAGCTGGTGTTTCATCAGGATTTATACTTAGTATCACCTGGTGTTTCATGGTTTATCATCAACGTCATATGGTATTTCACCAGGGTTTATCGCTAATGTCACATGGTATTTTATCAGGGTTTATCATCAACATCATATGGTGTTTCGCCAGGGATTATCATCAACGTCATATGGTGTTTCATCACTTTTTATCGCCAACGTCACATGATGTTTCATTAGGGTTTATCATCAACGTCACATGGTGTTTCATTAGGGTTCATCATCAACGTCACATGGTGTTTCATTAGGGTTTATCATGAACGTCACATGGTGTTTCACCAAGGTTTATCATGAACGTCACATGGTGTTTCACCAGGGTTTTAACATCAACGTCACATAGTGTTTCACCAGGGTTTATCACCAATGTCACCTCATATTTTATCAGTATCACTGGATAGCGTCATCAGTGTCACGTTAACTGTGTGTCATCTTCAAGCGTTACCGCCACACCACATCTCATTAACGGCCCCACACCGGCCACTAATACCTCACCAGTCATCAGTGTGTCATGTGCATTATAAGAGTGCGAGCATCACATGAGGTGTTACCACAGTGTGTATCCACGTTACGTCGCCAGTATGTCACACAGTGTGTTACGACATGGGACTGTGTCACATACCACCCATATGACACTGGGGAAGACCGTCGTCTCTAAAAGCTATGAATATTTTCACAAATGTTCTAAAAGTTTCGCAAATGAACCAAAATTTGAGATTTTTAAGTCTTTCCAGAGGTAAATAATGGGTCATACGTCTTCATTAAGAAGGCAGCAACATACGACTCTCTTATGAACACCCTGAAGATTCGTCCGTTATACTAATACACAGACACCGAGAGAGAGAGAGAGAGAGAGACAGAG
>JAUUDY010390769.1:0-11285 GCA_032361765.1 Panulirus inflatus
TAGAGTTGCCAATCCAGCTCTTTTGCCGCCTGATTTAGCAACAATTTACAGCGGATACTTTTCGCCTTTCAACGGCATAGCATAAATACAGTGTTTATATGTGAAAATCTAGAGACTAATTTTGTGATTACTATCACAAATAACAATAATAGATTTAATAGAAACAAATATGTTTACTAAGAAAGAGCATATTACACTATGTACGGGCGTGTTATAAATCTATATCTTTGACATATATCCTGTACTGAACACATGACCAAATAACTATATCATAAATAAATGCAATCATAATCTCAAAGTTCCCTTAACCACATAAAGTGTTCAAGATTTTTTTTCGATTTGGTAATAATAGAAACCATATAGACAGTCGACTGGTAACCAATTACTCATGACGTCAGCACATGGACTATGGCATCTAAACTATTTAACATTAACTACGCCACGGGAATTTCTTAAAGTGTCCCCATTAATGAGTAGTGATCATAGAAATATAGTAATTATGGAAATTCGAACGTTCAGTTCATGAATTCTAACATTCAAATTAAAGATTAAGACCAGGACAACCAATAGAATTTTATATTATGATGATGATGTCCCTATGTCTGTAAATAATATATTGTACTTAAAGAAATAAATCAATATGCTTCAAAAATAATTTCCTTTACTGATATAGCAATAGATTGAAATTTAATGATATATCTAAACGCCTTGTAGTAAGTAGACATTCACTGCAAAAAAATCATATCAAACCGAAATACATTTATATCTCTATCTGACAAACATTCCACAGCAACATAAATTCAACATTACATTTTTTTATGAACACAGAAGGAGTAAAATTACTCACCACATAAATTACTTTAACCTGTTGCAATACGACCGTCTTGAGGTTTTGCATTTTCAGCTGTTATTTAGGTCATGGAAGGAGAAAAGCCCATTCCCATAGGGATATTGAGCCTAAGTATCTTAAGAATAATATTACTACAGGTGCAGGTTGGGTCACGTGTCATATTTCTCTGAGGAATTAATAGGTCAGGTGAGGTCACACGCCGTGACCTGTCACCAAGTCATGGGGCTGTCAGGTAGACAAGACACTTTGAGAAGCGATACTTGCTCGCCAAAATTTTTCTTCCTTTTTCAACATTTTGTAATAACTACAGTGATAAATGACATATTCTTTGAGCCCGTAAGACAATGTAGTATTGCAAAATGCAATATAACGAATACAAATAATACGAAAGAATAATTTAGTAAAGAAATTCACTTGAATTTTTTTTTCTCCCTTTTCATTTGGATTTCAAACGCTCGTACGTGTACCAGAGGGATTATAATGCAATAACAAGTAGCACATGGCTTAATGGGAACTTAAAACTGAAATAATGTGATAAAAAATAGTGGTGCAATATGACAAATTGTAGTAGGAAAGAATGATAATAATTCGTTCTTTATTTACAATTATCCAACTGAAACAACATTACTACATAAAAAAATGGTGTATATGTAGCAGACATGGGTTAATTCGAATAAATACTATGATTATGCAAGTTAAATAATGCAGTAACAATTTTCTATATAATTCTTTAAAAAAAATATCTAGTGTTTTTATAGCGAGATATGTTTACCAGTTTAGCGATTTTTCTTACGAGTTTAGCGGTACTTCTGGGTTAGTCGATCTAGCGGAAGGCTCAGTTGGCAACACTGATGAAAAAGGTTTCATCCACCACATAACAATGTGCTGCTGTCTGCATGGTGGCTCTTATTAATTAAATTCTTGAGTGTGACACTCCCCTTCAGCATGTCGGATATTTCAAGCAGTGATTCAGGTGAAGAGGATAACCAGCAGACGCGAGAGACCAATAATCACAATGTCGATGAAGAGAACTCACTTTATGGAGAGGTGAAGTGACCGTAGTACTAGGATTACTAGCATTATTAGTATGGCTCATTCTATGACACAATAAAACCCAGTCAACTTAAACTAAGTTCAAATATTGACGGATTTACTCGGTAGGATGAAGTAACCTATAAAACATTTCATGCCATCTGCATTTTAGCTGTGGCTCGAACTCTTTTTAAGGCAAAAGTTTAGTTTAGGGTTGCACCCTAGATATTAGGAATGGATTTTGATGTTATGCTGATCAATGGACTCTGTATTAGTAATTATAGTCGATTTAGATTGGGCTAAATTATATAGTTTTGCTGTAAGTGACACGAGGTCAGCGTCCCACAGAGTGGGCTGGGCTTTTGAAGACGAGGGAAATCGTTGGTGAAAAACTAACTATATTAAATGAAAGTAATTTTAAAAACACCAAACCAAAATGGTCTTACCCTTAATGTGGTGTTGTGTATTCTAAAAGTAGTTTTTTACACTTTTATAATAAAGACAGAACCAATAAAAACCTCACCTAGTTATTAAAATGGTATTAAAAATGTGCCGTTACTATATTCGTGTCTCCTCAGAATGACATTTTTCAGTTCAGTACAGATGTACGTCTTGAGGTTTTGCATTTTCAGCTCTCTTCATGTATATTATTTACTAATTTCTCTTATGCTTGGTTTGTGGTATGACCTTAATTTTTCATCGTTTAATCTCAAATCTTCTTCCCTCATTATTTTCTTAGTCTGCAGAATTTATGTATCAAATCTTTTACATTTTCCATATCGTTAGTTTCAAAGAGCAGTTCATGTATCGACCTTTTTTTAGTTGGCTATGTACAGATGCTTTAATCTTTTTTCCTTCTTTCTGTGTTGTACTTGGGGTTGCATTTAATAAAATTATTTAAATTTTCCATCATTCCCCTACAACAGCCACGGGTTGTATCTCCCTCAGAGACTCCATTCTTCTGTTGCGGCGGGTTATTTGTTCTACAGAGGAACATAACAGTGGATGCTGGTCTCTTGCGGAACAGTGATTCTTCGCCCATTGTTTTCTTCTTCCTTCCAGTGTTTATAAATTCCTATACTTGGCAGTTTCCCTATCTCTCCTCTAATTTCTGATGTCCCATTCCTTCATTCTTATTGTTGTTATCTCTATACTCTCTTCTTGTCTTTTGAAGATAGTATTCCATTGCTTTAATCCATTTATCTCTTCCCTACATCTTACTTTGTTTATTTTTCCTCAAGCCTGTAGTTCATTTCCAGTATCCTCTAAGGTACGTTGTATATATAGTATTATTTTTTCATGAACCAATGCTCCTGGTCATCCTAATATTCTAGTGCATATTGTCATTACTGAAGTTTCCATGGTGGATATTTCACAGGAAAATACTTTTATATACTACTGTAACATCGTCAGAAACATAGATTAGTAGTGCTGTAATGTAAAACTTACATCAGTGTAAGAGAAAGCACAAAATATTTGCTCCACAGTTACCTATCTGCAATTTTGCCTTCAAGTAAGACATAAATGTCATTATTAGCAGGGCATATGTCATATTGAGTATATTTCTCTTTTAGGTTTCTGAGTGTTGAGTTGGAACAGAGGAATGGTTGGATTGTATTCCTTTGCTCGTGCATGCTGTCATAATTTACTCAGTCCACTCCTTGGCTGAAAACGTAAACCATTCCTGGAATGCACGCATTTCTTAAGTAAACTGAGGATTTCCCAGCAACCTTTTTCTAATTTAATTCTTGTATTATTTACAGATTTTGAGCAAGGTAACGGCGGATCATTTAGAGTTCACTTCTGTCAAGGAACCAGGAAGTATACAGGTGCAACACCTTGACCCTGACAAAGAATTATATCTTTTCATGATACCAAAAGACACAGTAAGTGAAATTATATACAGTACAGTAATTCTTACTTTATAAAGTGTACTAGATTTCCAGCATAAATCTCACATCTTCCTTCTATGGTTTCCGCTAAATGAAGTGGTTTGAACCGACTCCGCCTGTATGTGGTTGCATTGTGAGTGAAAAGGTACCATTGAGATTATATTATCAGAGCACAATCTCGTTGAAGAACTTCCCTTTCTGGAGGGCTCCTTCCTTTCCCAGCTACTGATTGTAGTGCAGCCTTGGAGAATGTTTCCTGCAGATAATAGAAATAATGATAATATGTGATTTTGGTGAGTCACACATGACAGCTAGAGATAGAATTTGAGTGGATGTAGTCTTTCTTCGTCTGTTCCTGACGCTACCTCACTAATGGAGGAAATAGCATTCATGAAAAAAGATAATAAAATGAACTTACAGATTTTCTTATGGTTCATTATTAGTCTTAACCAGATTTAAGAACTGAACTTATTAGGGTCCAAGGGATTCTAGAGGAAGATATGTGGTTGATGTTAATTGTGTTCAGTGGAAGCCTATCTTTTGTGACTCGAAGCAAGAATGGAGATACTAGCTGTACATGACATCTCTGATTAATTTGCAAAGTTAATGCTGAAGAGGGTCATAGTAAAGTGGACCACTTTTTTCCCTTATTTCTGCACACCAGACTGAAGATGAAGAAATATATGGGTGACTTTGGAGGCTCTTTGACTTTAATCTGCTGCTTGAAAATGGGGGCAGTGTAATTGAAATTGTACGTGGTAAACATATAGAAAACAGTCTATGGAAATAACAGATTTTATAATATTTATTATAATTACTGTCTTGCATCAGCAAAGTAGCGCAAGGAAACAGACGAGGAATGGCCCAACCCACCCACATACACATGTATATACATAAATGCTCATACACACACATATACATAAACAGACATATATACACATGTACATATTCATACTTGCTGCCTTCATTAATTCCTGTCACCACCCCACCACACATGAAATAGCATATATATATTAGTTCATGTTATGCGTCCTATAGTTTGTTACCTGTAGATTAGCTGATTAAGAAAAAATATTTAGTACCTTTCTCTTTGTTTCCAGATAAATCCTTTAAGTCTTGTTAATTCGGAAGTTGTAATTGGTGGCAGAAAAGGGCAGGACCTTTTTGTAAAAAATAAGGCATGCAAGTTGGTGACGTATGAAAGTTTCTCCACACCTGACACTCCTTCACTTTTTCTCCCTGACGAGATGGGTGAATTACATAAAGGTCAGTACTAAGTAGCTTACATAAACTAGATGAAATTATAAAATATTATGGGAAGTGAACACCATATTTATTGTCATTCATATTCACTTAAAAGTGAATAGTAGTTAGTATATTGTTAGGTTTTGTGTGAAGAGAATTTGAAGTAGGAATAATGTTAAATAATTTTGATTTGTTTCAGTGAACTTCGAAATTAAGGGTCGTGTGGTCCTCAAAGGGCAAACCAAGATATTGCCCAATGATTCCGTGATAGACATAGATACCTTAAGGTCAGTTCATCACAAACCACCAGTGGATATTAAGGAGAGGAACTTCTTGAATAATGCAGGTAAGTGGTAAACACTTTCATGTGTTTGTAAAAGTTGCCACCAGATTACATGCCTGTACGTGGTTACACCCAAAGTTAAAAGTTACCTTTGGGAAAGGTTTGTAAAAGTTGCTACCAGATTACATGCCTGTATGTGGTTACACCCAAAGTTAAAAGTTACCTTTGGGAAAGGTATATCAGCAGCGAATGAAAGGGAGCAAAATCTTCTTTAGGAGCCTCTTGCTTTGTGGTCCAATATTTTGTTGGTCCCTATTGGAAAACAGTCTTGAAGCTAGAGGAATTAGGGGTGTTAGGGGGGGTTCTTAATGTTGTAGGATTAAAATCATGTTAATTAAATAATTTGGGTATAAATGATTTTGTTTAGAATTGGTGGAGGGATTGATTCTTTATTTATCTTTGTTGCATGATTAAAGGCAGTATTTTACTTCTGTTCAACCGATCTGAATGGGTTACATTGTCCTTCCCAGTCTCCAAAACAATGACTACCATGTTAGAATAGACCAGTCTAGAAACCACTGGTAACACAAGGACCTTTAATTCTCCTGCCATATGGACCAAGCTGCCATTTGCAGTTGTGTGGACTATAGGGTGTACCATCTTAGGCAGGGGTTATCAGGGCACAAACCTACAACCTCAGGCTGAGCAGTCATATGTTCTGGCATCACAGCTGCTATGTTGCTGTAATTTCTTGCAAGAATTATTTGTAGATATAAGGAATGCTTACTTGAAACGGAGCGACTAATATTTATCATACCTTTTTTGTGTAGCTTCTCTGCATAGGTTGACTAATCTTTCATATTGTAGGTAAGAAAAGGAGTCGTGAATGTAGCCCAAAAAAGAGAGCGGTCAGAATGGAACTGCACCAAACAACACCTAAAATTCCGAAAAAGAAAAAGAAAAAGGATTCTACTCAGAACTGTGATGAAAAAATTCAGGTAGAAAATGAGCATTTACTGGATCTGGACTTGTATACACCTGATGCACATAAGAAAAAAAAGAAAAAATCTAAAAAGGATAAAAATGAATCCTTAGACCTTAGTGAGGAAGCTTTCCAATTCGATGAAGATTTCATATTAGATTCTCCCAGGAAAAAAAAACGAAAAACTTAAATGTTCAACTCCAATAGATACAGTGATATAAAATATACAAAGAATCTTGTGAATATGTTTTTTTGTGCATTTTTTGCTCTTTTGTATCTGTTTGACATTAATATATTATAATCAAGAATTTTATGTTTGATTTCCTACCATGGCAAAACTATTTAATTTGAATGAATACTTGTCTGGTCACTCGTGCCAACAATTACTCTCAGACAAACTACGTTATAAGAGCCTTCTGTGGCACTGAGAAACCTCCCATATGCACAATAGTGAAAGTTCCCAAAATTCTTTCCTTGTAATTTCTTCTTAGTTATCTTTATTAAATTCATAATTACTGCATACATTTTCTTAAGAACTTTGTCCACAATTTACTTCTATACAAAAATATTGTTGACACACAAAGATTCATTCTTGTTCCTCAGACACAGTATTCAGTTAGCCTTTTCATATGATAAAAGCATAACTCCTCCCATGTACAAGTATTCCCTTTTTTTTGTCATGACTACTTTCCCATAAAATTCTACATTAAAGGAACCTCGTTTTCCTAAGCTACCAACATATAAATTAAGTTGCGTTATGGGGACAATATTTTCTAACCATATTAATTATAAATCTAAGTAGCTCACATGACTTTTACACTTAATATATAGAACCAACTAGGCAACAGACATAGGCAGTGGACAGTTCTTCAAAAAATGGGGGGATGGAATAACCAGAGGCCATAATATGAAATTAAACAAACTTAGATGAAATTAAGTACATTTACAACAGGAGAATGGCGGATGAATAAAAGACACTGGGTTGTAAGAGTGCGAATGTGTAAAACATGCAGATTCAAAAGTTGTATTAGGTAGAATTTCTGAGATGAGACCCTAAAGTGTAAAACTCCCTTCTATACAATACAAACTTAATTACAAAATGACGTCAAAACAAGTGGCTCGTTAAAGATAATTATTTTAATTACATTATTAACAACTAGACAGAATTGGAGAATGATGGTAAGGGGCAAATAACTTAAATTCAACAGATCACACAGGGATGAGCAAGGACAATCAGGTAATATCATTGGGATTATAGATATGCAAGTAACCAAAAGATGATGCTTAACAATCGAGGAATTGGGCGAATGAGGTGGTTTGTGACCAATGGGAAGACATGAGCAAAGAGGTCAAATGATAATGGCCCTTTTTTTGAAATTCATTGTTGGGAAAAGAAGGCAGTAAAGTGTAATTTCACAATTCTAATAATGTACAACTCTTCACAGTGGAGTGAAGAAGCTGCACTTGAAGCAATTCATAATATTTGACTGTAAATTACCCCATATAACTACAGTTATAAAAGGGGCCCTGGCAGCTATTGAGCTAAATCCCTTGTTCCCAACCAACCGTCAAAATGAGGTACAAGGCATGAAACTAAACAGCTCAACAAAATCCAGTGTGGTCCAACAGATGTCAAAAGTAGAGAGACAAAAGATTATATATTTTTTTGGAGGGGAGAGGGACAGGGTATATTGGCCTTGTAGCTTTTGCTAATTCCACTGATTTATTAATGGCATATTATCAGTTCAGAAAGAAAACAAAAACGTAAGATATAAGAGTAATGTGTCACGGGGAGTGGCTAGCCGCCATGAAATAAATCATGTTGAAATAAAAGAGGAAATAGAGGAATATGGCGACGCCGTAAGTCCAAAACAGATGTGAAGTAGCAAATATAGAGTAATTCCCTGAAACTGAAAGTATTAGGCTCTCAAAAGGTCACAGAAGACATATATATATAAAAAAGCAAGCTGCATATATGAAGAAATACTTCCTTCGTAAATGAAATAAACAAAGAATACAAAAGTTAAGACATTAAATGTTTCTCTCATAAATAAAAACCTGAAAGCATACAAAATTTAAGTAAAAAAATGACTAACATATTATTAAGCAAGAAAGTCATTAGATCCAAAATTTAATAGTGGTATAGCTAGAACGAGTGTGCGTTAGTGAGTATATTTTGGCAACATGTCAAGGGAGTGAACATAGATTATTTGGTCTCGTGTAAACTCAAAATCAAAATTCTTAAAACTATGTCTAAAGTTCCGTGTTTTAGTTTACAGATTCGAAGTGATTAATGATAGCACCTCCATTACTTTAATTAGGTTTCTGGAAAGGCGACATTATGAATTTTGAGAATTATCGGCAATATATCGAATGGAGGGTATATGTCCGAACACCTTCATCAAATTCGAAAAAGCTTGTAATTTTATTTTTTATTAATAAAACCTTAAGGCATGATCAATTTATAGCTAATGGCCTTATACTCTGTAACATACAAAAAGGGAATAGAGACACAAAAAGGGAATAGAGACTTTTATAAGAATATCTGGCTGAAACACTCCGATGCAAAACATTATATGAAATAATTATCACTTTCGGACGAGGCGGGTAAGACCCATATAATTACAATTATCCGCTCGTCCCAACACCCGTGTTTTCAATTAAAACAATAACGCTATCTAATTACCAATACTTCCGTCTATTTAGACTAAATATTCTAAAAGTCAACCGGTCCGATATATTTTCGTTGGGTGGCTTCTAACCAGCGCGTCACTTTAGTATAAGTGACTGCTGGATAGAAAGATTTATAGATGGGTAATATTACTTACCGGTGGACATTTTGATATTTTTTTACCAGGTCACAATGATGTTTTTGAGGTCCATGTCCTCTACCTGAATTCACTGCTCACCGACTGAAAAAAAAAAAAAATCGTCAGTATATTATATACAAAGCAATTAAAGTGGGATATTTCTACCTGGCATGTCGCTACGCAAGTGATCTGCAAGGTAGAAAGTACCACAGGGAATTTATGTGTCAGGCAGGAAATAATTTTATAAATATGTGACTATTCCAAGCCTGTATAATGGCGCCGAATTTCAAGAATATGATTTGATGTTTATAGTCGCTTTCAAGTCGGCATCAGCACATTTTATGATCAAAGTATGTCTTCTCGGCTATGTTCAACTATCAATTTCAATTAGATGCCATTAGATATATCATTTGATTTTGAATGAATTTTTTTTTTCAAAGTAATTTCAAAGTTACTTCATGAAAGCGTTCGAACGTATATTTTTTTTTTCATCTTTCTTAACGTTATTGGAGTCTAACCGCCGGTTTCAACTTATTGGTAAATTAATAATATAATAATAATTGAATTACTTCAGTTGTAAACCCATCGTTCAACACCATTACCATAATATGTAGAAATTTATACCTTAATTTCATATAGTATACATCGACAGATTTCTATATACCTATAATTATCACCCTAATCGTCTTTATTTCTGTCCCACTATTCTTTACATGTCTAATAGTTACTCACTTCACGTCTTGTTCAGGTATATTCTAATTCGACCTCTAACGACCTGGTATTGCTTAATATTAATTACCACTCTAAATATCTTGCGATGAACAATATACATGGCTGTCTTTTGAACTTTAATCTTAATTTAAGAGGTGGTTTCTCCTCACAATATACCAGAGTAAATTTATCTGACTATAATGCATTCTTTGGAGGCCAAGTTTAAACGCTGTGCCAAAAAAAACGAAAAAAAAAAAAAAAATGGCGGAGTTGCCGGGTCTGAAATTCAGGCGACATATTGTTGCCGGATATTATCCACGACGTGTATTTCAAAGTCCCCAAATTAGGTCAGCGGCTTTTAAAGTAGGTATCCCCGCTCAGTTAGTGGTCTTGTCAATGTCTGACACGCAACGATTAAAACGTCATTTAAAATGATGCAGAAAATTGCCTTCCCCTACCAGTCAATATTTCCGCTGCCAGATGTAGAGCATATTTTCCCCCATTTCCTCCCAAGCTCTTAAAAAATCCAAGTCCTTTTACCCCTTCACAAACCTCTAATCGTTACAAATATATAAATAACGACCCTCTTCAAATACGACTGCAGGAGAGGGAAATATAGGAGGATAATTGGAGGATGTGGCAACTTGGCCATCATGGCGCAGAGAGGGGAGGAGCGTGCGTTGCAGCAGGCAACATAAACAAACCCTCCAAATTACTCCCAGGGTCTCCAAACTGACACAGGTCAGCCGCCATCTGTGAGTGCACTAGGGTGCCAACTAACGACTCCTGTCTCTTAATTAATCATTGTGGTTAATTAATTACTAGAACGGCGAGAGAAAAAGTGCGTGTCTATTGAAATGTCAACTATGAACAATCGACACTTTAATATATATATTGAAATTTAATTTGACAGGACATGTTGATGTATTTACTAATGTTATGCGATATTAAGTTCATTGTGTAGTTCCCAACATACGCAATGAAAGCGTTATTGGAAGTTGATTAGTAGAGTGATTACCGATCACATAGTAGATACATGTGACCCAAGAATAGAGAACAATTTGATGGTTTTTATGAGACAATGGCAAGTGAGGTGATAAAAAAAATGGTTTATATGTTAAGAAATGAGTATATAAAGTGATAATTTTATCTTAATAATTCTAACAAATACATAAGACACGTTATCACCACCCCACACATTTCGAGTCCGTTTAAAAAAAAATATTATTGAATATACATTTACGAAAATATGAATAAATAGAAAAAAATAACCGCAATAGAACTCGGGTGAGAGAAATGACAAAACAGAGAGAAAATAAAAATCGAATGAGAAGACATTTCTTAATGCGTATACAAACGCCACTGCGTCTTAGCTGTCAAGAAAGAGGATCGAACTAATGGTTCTTATTGTTCCCTTCCAAGAGGGGAAAAAAAATGTCCAAATTTCACATTTCTTGATGTTTGTGTGAGTATATATATA
>JAUUDY010391102.1:0-11281 GCA_032361765.1 Panulirus inflatus
CCAACCACTTTCCTCTCTTCCTACTCTTACACATGCCTTACATCCTCGATAAAAACTTTTCACTGCTTCTAACAACTATGTTTGCTATATCCTGCACAAGCAAAGTAGCCTCTACAACAAAGGACTGAGCCTCAGAGGAAAAAATGAAATATGGATACAAAAAACAAAATCACTAGTAGCTGCTCTGATATCACAAACTTGTGCACAAGATAATAACTATTCTTACACAAAGTTTTTATCTACACACATCCAGAACATTCTGATGAAAGTAAATCATTTAACTATTATACAGATAATAATTTTTTGTGTGTCTTCAACATTTTACCAATAGAAATTGAGTTACTTTCCTCTCTTACCTTTATAATCTATGTACACCAGATCAATAGCTTGAAGCTTAAAAGCTTTAGCCACCGTCACAATATACTGACGGGCAAAACTTAGTTCCCTCGCCTCATTAGTTCGTGTTGCACCTAAGAGGAAAGAGTGGGAAAAATTGAAGTGAGCATCTTTGATACCTTCATAAAGAATAATCTAACAATCTGTTGGAGAAAGCCTAATACTGTTTGTGATCAAACTAATTTTGCAATAAGTAGTGCCTGCATAGAAACTCTGACAGTCCTAAATCTATCCTTAAGCAACAAACATGGCATCTGCATTTTAAGCTACATGAACTATTTCATCTTCAAAATTTTCAATTATTGTATATTTCTTCATACAGGATTACAGAAATGTATGCAACAGAAAAATCACATTATATTGTCCTCAAAAAAATAAACCTTGTCCGCTCCTATGTATTTTCAAAGGTGATGTCAAACTTACATTTTAGTACTTTGTCATCTCACCTTTGGCTCTGATTACCATCTGCAGAAGTCTAGGCATAGAATTGGCAAGGTTCCTGAGTATTCTAGTTCCATGTTTTGGGTCTATAGGGTCTTAATCTCCTGAATGAGACAAGGAAATGAGGAAGTGTTGCAGGAAGCAAGCTTGAATTTCATCTGGCTCCATCAATTCTCGACTGGGAAGTTTCCAGACCACTCCAGCAGTTGCATATTTTTCTATGACTCCCAATTAATCACCTTTCTAGTCTTATAGCATGAGGCACTACCCTGCATAAATCGCAACATACACCTCATAAAAAGGAAGTAGGTGGTAGACTGATCAAAGGGAATGTACCAGTGGAAGTTAAGCAAAGGAGGAGGGAAGAATATAAAATGTGTGAGTGGAATGTTAGGAAGCTGATAGAGGAAAGCAAAGGAAGAACAGATGAAGATTTTGGAAGTAAGCTGAGTAAAAGTAATACACAGTACTGGAGGGAGGTGAAAAAGGAAAGAGGTGGATGTAAGAAAGGAAATGGAAATGTGTGAAGTAAGGAAGGAGAGCTGCTGAATCAAAGGGAGGAAGTGAAAGAAACAAGGAAAGAGTTTTTTGAATGAAGTGGGAGCAGGTAAGGCAGCAGTTGTTACATGCATGGGTGTGGATAATGGAAAGAAAAGGATACATGTGCAGGGTCTAGTGCAAAGAGAGAGGTAAAAAGGGAGATAATAAAGGTTGAAGTTAGGAAAGGCACCTAGAGTGGATAGGATTATGGCTGAAATATTGAAGTACAGGGGAAAAAGTGTGATAGAATGGACACATTTGATATGTAATTTAGCATGGAAGCAGAAGACTGCCTGAGAACTGGGCAAAAGCGATTGTTGTTCTTTTACTCAAAGGTTATGGCGCTAAGGATGTAAGTAGCAATTATAGTGGAAGTCTATTATACAGGTATACGAATATGAGTAAGAAAAATGGTCAAGCATGTAAAAGAGACTCTTTTAGGTGTAAAAGTGCTGAGGGGCAGCAGGTGGGATGTCTGATCTTTACCTTGCGAAGAAGAGGGTGAAGATTTAAAGAGTTTTTCAGAAATGAGGATACATTACGGGTGAGAAGAGAGTGGTGAGAGTGAGCGAACTTAGAAAAGAGACTCGTGTGAAGAAATATCAGGAGAGATGGAGTGTAGAATGGCAAAAAGGTGGGAGTAAGTAAAGTTAAGGGAGTGGGTGAGTAATGGGTGATATTTCGGGATGCAGTGCTGGCATGTGCAAGAGATTCATGTAGCATGCATCAGGTGGGAGGTGGGCAAATTAGAAATGGTAGTGAGTTGTGGAATGAAGAACTGAAGTTGCTAGTGTAAAAGAAAAGAGAGATATATGAGCTGTGCTTACAGGGAAGGAGTGCAAATGAGAGAGCAGCAGGTTAAGATGAAGGGTGCAGAGGTTGAAAAAGAGAGCAATGGGCAAATGAGAGATGAAGCGAGCAATTATCAGTCAACTTTGGTGAGAATAAGATGTTTTGGAAGGAGGTAAATGGTGTGAAAAAAAAAAGAACAAATGGGAGCATTGGTGAGGGGGAACAAATGGGGATTGTTAACAGGGAGAGATGCCATGGGAAGGAATGAGTGATTTGAAGGACAGCTGAATGTGTTTGGATGACATAGTAGCAGAAGTAGTGTGTTTGGGTTAGAGTGGCCAGCAAAATGAGATTCAAAGAAAGTGATTTGGTGAAGAGAGAAGACTGACTGGTTGGTAAGGATATTCAGTGTATGTATGGATCATGGTGAAGTGCCTGAGGATTGGAGGAATGCATGTATAGTGCCACTGTATAAATGCACGGGGGATAAAGACGAGTGTTCAAATTACAAACATTCTGTAGTTTGAACACTCATCTTTATCCACCATGCCTTGTAAAGTGTACCTGACAATTGTACGGGAGAGTAGTGATTGAGAATGTGAAGGCATATACAAGGCATCAGACTGGGGATGAACAATGTGCTTCCAGAAATGGTAGAGGATGTGTGGAATGGGTGTTTGATTTTACAGAGTGTGTGTGAGAAATACTTAAGAGAAACAGAAGGACCTGTATGTAGCATTTATGGATCTGGAGAAAGCATATATGATGGGGCTGATACTGATGCCTTGTGGAAGGTCTTAAGAATAAATGATGTGGGAGGAGAGCTTTCAGAAGCAGTGGGAAGTTTTTATCAAGGGTGTAAGGCATTTGCACAAGTGGGAAGAGAGAAAAGTGAGTGATTCCAAATGAAGGTTGGTATGCAGCAGGGTTGTGTGATGTCCCCATGGCTGTTTAAACTGTTTATGGGTGAAACATAATATATAGAGGTGGTTTGGGCATGTGGAAAGAATGCATGACATGGAGTTTACATTTATGCATGTGGAAAGAATGCAAGACAAGGAGTTTACAAGGACAGCATATGACAGTACGATTAAAAGGGTTTGTGTGAAAGGAAGACCGCCTGTGACATGGGGATACAGAACGGAGGAATACTGGAGACAGAGAAAATTGCGGAAGAATGCACGGAATGATGTATGCAAGGGGGCTCGTAAGAACAGGGATAAGTGGAGGCCTTTTTGCTGTAACTACTTCCTTGATGTGATTTCCCAGAAGGAACGGGCATAAGAGATATGGATAGATAGACAGCGGACAAGGTTTTTTTGCAGGTGCTGTATGTTACTAAAATAATACCTATGATAATACATACGATTCCTTACCAATATCAGCACAGAAATCGTCTGAACCAAATACAATGCCATCAAGGTCAAAGGGAGCATCCTTAGATAATTCAACTCCTCTGCGGCAAATTGTGGGGAGACTGAGAAGTGATTCTGCTGATTCAATGAAGATGATGAGACGTAACTTTTCTTGGGTGCTGTGATCCTTCATGGCCAACTTTAATTTTTCTGTAAACTGAAAAGCATACATTATTTCATGATCCTTCTTGTCATCAAGGATTTCATTTTTGTAAGCCAGCAGGATGATTTTCACATATCCTAAAACACACTGCCAAATGGAATGGAGAAACATTGACACAATCTCAGGCAAAATTTCCAAGATCAACCAGAGTCCTCATATATGACACTAAATATTCTAATATTCGACTTCAGGAATTATAAATATGGCAGTACGGCAAGTATAGCAAAATAAGTTCCAGTAAAATTTCATCTCAAGCATTCACATAAAGCACACAAACAACCAAGTAGTTAGCTCTTATGGTACTCATTTTAACTAATGAATGAATGAAGCTCATGAATGTATTTATCTACAATAAAATATCTTACTAAACATTGTTTCAAGTCCCAGTGCTAACAAGCAATCTTCTTCCATCTTCTGAGTTCCCATCACCTCTCATTATCATCAATATCACCCAAGCCATACTCTCTTAATCCATTCACTATGGCTAGTCCATAAATTACAGTATTTTTTCTGCTTACTGCAGCTTTATCATATATGATCAAATTTCTTGAATCACACATCTCTACCTCGAGATGAAATATACTGCCATCAATGCCTATGGTGACATCCCATGCATTATAACCCCATTAAAGCTTGTGGTGACATCCCATGCACTGTAACCTATATTTTTCCATGCAGTAGTAAATTGATGAGGCCTGTACAAGATCTTCACCCTCTTTTTAAATGAGGATTTGTCAAGTCAAAAACTTAAAAGCTCTTATGAAAGAAAAAGTATTAAGGATGACAACCCTTAATAATCTAATTTGTTTGTGACAAAACCATTTCCAAAAATATGACACATCTAACTATGCATGCTTAACAGTACCCCTGAAGTACCTCATATGACTAGCAGAGAAGAGCATAATTATGAGGGCATGAAGCTCATGTAAGTAATTTTTCAACATACTAACTTGTACACCCTTCAATTTGAAAAATTATATATATTCTGATTACAATTAATAAAAAAAATCAAGGAAATGAGTTAAGAACATTTAGAAATCTACAGCCACATGTTGGAAATGAATTTTGGAAATGATGCAGCAAAATGGTCCTTCTTTCAAAACTTTCACCTTCTCTGTTTATGCAGGTACAATGAAATAAATGGTCAGTTTTCAATAAATACCAGGGCAACAATCTAATATCATTCTAAACTTAATCCATTAACTATCAATGAGCATACATGTACAGACAGGATAAAAGTTTGAGAATATAAAATTGTTCAGTCCAGCTGAAATGATTATCAAGACCAAAACAAAATGGATTCTTGTTGAAATGAAACACTGTCACAGTCCCCTTGACAAAATATCGTGCATTTCTATAACTCAGTCTTGTACAGCAAAAGATTATGCTTGAGTTGAAGTTACTGAATATTCCTCCCGACAGAATAACAAAAGGCACAAGATGCTTCTTGAGACAAGCCAAAGTTCTGGACCAAATGATCTGGTGACTTGCGATTTCATGATGATTAATCAAAGGAAAGTCACAAACTAAACAAGGAAAACGTATGTTTGAAAAATTTGAACATTAGAGAAAGGAGTAAACTGGAAAGTATGAGTGTGAGAGGTAGATGCAGACAGGTTATAGTAGTAGTCCACTGATTAGAAGAAAAGAAAGAGGAAATAAGTGTGTTAGTGAGAGATCTAACTATGGATAACTAGCTCATTAGAGCCAACAGTTACAGAGTAATTTAATTACACATTTCACAATACCCATTCCAGATGTTCTGGGGAATCCACTTTTGGGAGGTGTACAGTGGATGGGAGATGCTTTGCAGACAAAATCTCCACCATATCAGCCTCACAAAGTCCACTTTCCACACTATTGAAACGAACTGAGCAGTCTTTGCCTGTAAAATCGATTTCTTGAGACTGCAAGACGTGATGGATTTTGGATCTTGCTGTTTCCTAAGATGAAAAACAGTAAAAAAATAATTCAAGGAAATGAACTGATGGCTCTCTCTCTCTCTCTCTCTCTCTCTCTCTCTCTCTCTCTCTCTCTCTCTCTCTCTTTGAAGTCAGAGTCATTAGGTCCAATTTATGATAGACATCATCACAACTGTACAATGTTTAATATATAATGCTTGTGTCATTCTCTTCCTCTTATGGTGAGAGTTTATCAGAAGCACAAAAAAAGGCTTGGGAATGTTACTGATAAGTCAATGAGTCCATATAAAACAAGCATCTTCCGGCCTTCAATGTTTCATAACAGTGGAAAGGTTGAATCTCTAAAGCTAAACTTCATTCTAGGAGATAAAACAATAATTCAACTTCTACTAAGCAATTGCTCCATTAGGTGCTCACATAGCTCTGCCTGCAGGAGAGTTATGGTTTTTTACTTTTCAAAACCCACATTCTTACACAAATTTTTCAGATCACTCTCAAGACAAATCTCAGTCATTGTGTTTTTCCTGCATGCACTAAATGAGAACGTGTCTTTTTGTTTTGTGTTCTTCACCATCTTGAAGAAACCCAACAGGTATGGGGATAACAAAATTTGATTAAGACAAGTGCGAGTTTGGGTTAAATATCAGCTGATAAAAATATTGGCGAGAAACATGCACAATTAAGTAGTTCCACATTGCACTTAGTACGAGCTTGGAATAATGTTCATCAGCTATACCTAAAACACATTTTATGTTTGAAAAAGACAATAAAGAGAGAGAAAATGTCAAATGAAAAGTCATGCATAGATCAAAATGGAAAATGCCAATTCTAAATTACATAGAAAATATTCAAAACGACCACACTATAATTAATTTCTATGAGTAAAGATACAAGTAGAATACTGGGTATCCATATTTCTAAATTCTACAAACTCCCAGATTTCATGGTCCAGCACATTAAGATTACTACCAATTTGTTTACCAAAAGTTTTATAAAGGATATTTTACATGTAATACTTTAAGCTTGCAATATGTATGCAAAACATTCAGTTAAGGTTACAATATGTTTAGACCAAAAGCTGTGGCCTATATATTCTTAAAATCCATCATGTTCTGATATCCAAACATTGCTTGGTTTCAAGCATTTTGGATTTTCAGTATCCTACCTGTATTCCATTATTGCAGTACTGTATAAGGTTTATACAATAGTTACAAAGTTTTTTGTATAGCTAAAACATCTTGGCTGCTAAAGAATTCTTATATGTAGGGAGAGAATACAGTACCCTACTGCATCTACAGTATAATATAGTCATATAAGATTAAGAAAAAATACTACCTTTTTGGATAAAGCTACTCCATCTTCACAGTCCATTACAATACAGTCTGCTCCAAGACTTGGTATTTTCTTCAACTTTCTATCATCACTGCCAGGGACATAAAGGACTGCTCGACGGGGAATGTATCTTTTGGAATTTGAAGTCTGAAATTTGACGAATATGATATGACTTGCATCCTTACTCCTAAGAGACTTAGTTATACAGTATCAATATGTATCATCCCTTATCTAGAATTCCTAACCCAAGAAGCAACCCTACAGATGTTGTTTAGGTTCTTGTTTCTTCCTTACTCTTTCTGGGATAACATGTCTGGATAATACTGTACTATATCTCATATACCTATCCTTCAATGAAGTTTTCACGTCATAAGAGTTCGGCATGACATAAACCTGAGAAAGAAGACATCTTTTCTAAGTCTGTCTTATGTTACATTATTTTGTTTGGCCTATGCTGTACACTATGACCCTGAACTCCTGTGAATCTTAAACTAGATACCATAATCTGGCATGACATGAATCAGTCCATAACCATACGGCTGATTCATCAGAAACCCGAGCTATCTTCTCAGACTTATGGGTCTTTCAGGATCAAATAAAATTTTTCAAATTAAAATGGAACACCTTTTGAACGGTGAGAAACCTGATACTGATGCTTGCTATTTCATTTCTCAATAAAAATTCATGCGTTTTAGTAAAATACCAATTGATATACTACACAAACAGAAAAGCATCTGAAATTGGATGCAACATTGTTCATGGAAATGTTCATGAAGAAGAATTCATGGTTAATATTCTGATCATATTATTCAATATCAAGATGCATGACATGGCATTTGGTATATCCCTCTTTTAGAGGAATCTTTAAATTCCAAATCCTAAAAGAATCTAAACACTGGCAAATCGGTGTGACTCTGAAAATATGACAAAGATTCACTCTACAGTTCAAAAGTTCCTTCATCAAGATAATATTTTCATACAAGTACATGAAAACTGCTTTGTACAATATGAAAACTGTTTTGTACAATGTCCTCTTCCCCTACAACAAGTATAGAAAAAAAATGGGGAGGGTGGGGAATGACGCACATGGGTCTTCCAATACCGCTAACACATTTTTGTTGGTGCATAATCCCCGAAGACCACTTCACATTTCATTTTGCTGGTCATGGGGTAATCAATAGGACCAAAAATTTTTGACAAGGTGTTTGGTTGGGAAAAATGTAAAACCATGTAATATTGTTTTTTTTATTATAGTACTTAACCGCCGTCTCCCGCATTAGTGAGGTAGCACAAGGAAACAGACAAGGAATGGCCCCACCCACATACACATGTATATACATAAACGCCCACACACGCACATATACATACATATAAATTTCAACATGTACATACATATATATACACAGACATATACATATATACACAAGTGCATATCTATACTTACTGCATTCATCCATTCTCGTTGCCACCCCGCCACAAACGAAATAGCATCTGTCATCAAGAAAAATGGTAATTGGTGGCACAACTATATTTTCTTGGTTATCTATCCTGACAAACATAATATCTCGGCAAAGATATCTGCTAGGCATCTCGCTTAACTTTGAAAATTATGTTTTCTGTGGATGACTCACAATTCACCTAGCTTTGTTCAGTTTCTATAAAGCTTTATCCAGTTTTGACAATCAATTAACCATTAAAACTATAGAATCTCAACAAAGTGCCATATAAGATGTATGGCGTCAGCTGTCTGCAGGAACCATAACTTGCAAGTTGCAATGCCTGAGAAAATTACTTTAGGAATGCAATGATGATGAAAATTCTTTTCTGTAGAATTAGTGTGAAATGTCTATAATTGATCATGTGTCTTCCAGTCCTGAACCTTTGTGGTGTAATGTATGGACAGCGGCAGCAGTGCTTTGTTACCTATTTAGAGGAACCTTTATTCACAAGTGGCTCTTCCCAGCAAGACGAAGTTTCACCATTTATTCATCAACACAAAGAATTTATAACCAACATAACATAACGTCAGCCAGAGAAGGGCCATTGGCTGACAACATACATACACTTGGTGCTTCGCTGAGATTCTGCATAGCTTTAATCGATTTGTAAACTAATCTGCAAACCAAATAATTCCCTACAAAGTCTGAAAAAGGTGCCAAGTGCATTGTTAGATGTCTGAGGGATCAGCAATTACTCTTGAGATGCCGTAGGAAGGTGGCTTTCCTGATTGTGTTCTCGACAGTGGATTTGGATAAAAGTGGTACTAATAGATTAAGTCCTTAGACTCTGTAATGGTAATATGGAATACTTTAAACAACACTTTCCCATACTTCAAAGCTCTGCCCACTTTGTTGGGACTTAACAGGCGTAAGAAAGGCTGTAGTTAAAGGAAGCCACATCCCACATCACATACACAGAGTGTAAGGAATCAACTGGAGCCATTTTCATCAAAATCCATCTTAGAAAACTAACATCCTCACACAGAGATATAATCATTCTAACAAATGAAAAGTATAACATCACGAAAGAGAACTTTAGGGATTCGTGATATATTATAGCACTAACTTGTTCTACGACAATGATTATTCTCTTATTGTACTCGTCCCACATCTTATATTCATACTTGTACAGCGACTACATAGGACAAGTGGACTTTACCTTGGCTATAGACGTTGTTGACAAGCTGGCATTACTCGACACACTATTCAGTCTAATGTAATTTGAATTACGTAAAATACTGAACACCCTGTGATGCATCATGATGTTACACTTAGTGAAAAAGACTAAAGAAATTGAAGAGAAATCCTTCACACGAGCCGGTCAGTATTTACATCGCTTACAATACTAAAACTTGTTAGAATCCGGATTTCACAATTTTTTTTCTTTTTGCTCGCAATTCCTTTACCTCACATGAAGACAATTCTTTTTAATGTTATTTTGTGTGTTGGTTATTTCCTTATCATAAGACATTGATTATGTGTGTGTAAAAATCTTTGAAATATCATTATGACTCTCAAAAGCAATACGAGTAATGAAATATAATATATAAACCTAATGGAAATGCTCAAAGGCATTTATTTTTTTCTTTTCTTCACTTGTGTTAAATGATTGATTACTGTAAGGGTGAAAGGTTTAAGGGTAATCCCCACATAACGCAAGGCACATTTATCAGTTCCTTATGCATTGAAGCACCAGCCAAATATAACATTTATCTATATACATCTTCATTATTAGCACCTTGCACATGACTAAATTGAAATGACTGTGTATACATTAAGGTGATAAAAATGATCATGCGATGTTGTTTTTTTTCCCTTCTCATGTATAGAGGAAACACGGGTTTCAAATATATATAATCTAATTTGGGTCTTTCACAGCCTTGCGAGTTGTAGATATTTTCATTTCTGGAGTGAAAGAACTTCAGAGTGAGAGGAAAAAGATTATTTCTTTTTCAAAGAAATACTTATCAAATCTTAGCATTTAATGAAATCTTAATGTGAGTATTCCGTAAAAAGTTTTTCACCAAAAAAATTAAAGTCACTAAAAATTCAGATTTTAAAATTGAGGAAAGGACGGGGTTTCGTCTCCACATAGACCCGCTCATGTTTCTCAAAAAAAAAAAAATAATTTAAAATTGCACATTATCCTTCAATCAAAAACGTCTGCATGAAAAATCCAAGGATAATATTTGAGAAATGTGAAAACTCACGACCTACTGCGTTTCACAAAACCCGAAAAGTCGGTCGCTTTAGAAACCCACATTTCCTAAACAAAAAAATCTACAAACTCACAACCCACTATTCACAAGAAAAAAGTTAACTCATATACAACTTACATTAAAATAAAATATACAAATAAACAAGTTTAAAGGACCTGCAATCTGCGTTTTATTATCAAAATTCGACGAATTGATACACACATGTAAGACAAAAAGAGACAAAGGATTTACAGTCCAAATTTCATGTCATCTGAGTATTTACAACCCATTTTACACACAAGACTCTGCCTAAGTCTTCATAACCCATGTTTGAAGGTCACAAAATTTGTTCTTCAGACTTATAACTCATGATTTTCAAACGTCAGATTTATAACCCAAGTCTTATCCAAAAATGTTTACATATTTCAAACCTATGTTTCAATATTGAAATAACTCTAGATTTACAAACTGCGCTTGACCAATACAAAGACAATGTATTTACAGCTGGAGAGAGAGAGAGAGAGAGAGAGAGAGAGAGAGAGAGGGAGAGAGAGAGAGAGAGAGGACTAGCTTTGGACCAGTA
>JAUUDY010391212.1:0-11280 GCA_032361765.1 Panulirus inflatus
GAATGACCAGATACATGAAGTAATTCCCTGGTGGATGAATGAAGACTTTGTTGGGATAGTTTGTAGATCTTTTTAATGGTCCAGTAACCTTCATTGGACAGGTGTGTCAAGTTGGTGTCTTTCTTGAACTGTTGAATACATAAAATATGCATGACTGACAGTTTACATAAAACTGAAATTTTGTTGATTCATCACTTACATCAATATACAATTTACAATTAATAATACATGACTTAATTAGCAATTGGAATGATGGGTTGCCTATGATTTATTCTTGCCATTAAAGCAACCTTGCCTGTGTTATGAGGAATGGTTGGTAGTATACCACTAGTTATAACCTTGTTGGTGCTTTAAGCATCACAAGAGTGACAACAGTACCTATTCTAACATTCATATGTAAAAATCATCAACATATCTTTTTCACTACCCTGTGGAATGAGATAAACTAACAATATGCTAGCAATTGTGCCTGTTCTATAGTATCATCAAAATATCAAAAATTCAATTAATTAATAAAATAAATGACACATCACAAAGCCAGTTTACATTCCTACATTTGTGTTGATGTCACAGCAGCTCTTCCTAGCTTTTATGTCTAAATATGCAATAATACTAGCATAAATTCAGTAGCTTTTGAAGAAGCACATGATAGAAGCCATAATACTACTTACATCAGATGATGAATCATTTAAAACAAAGTATGCATTGGTAAAATAATATAAATTTGACTGATTCAGTTCATTTCATACAAACACCTAGCCTTTGACAATGAAAAAAAATTATTTCACTGTTTTTATACATTATTTGAGCATTAAATCTTTGCATGCTTTATTATGGATAAATGTAAATATGAAAAACATGCATATCACAAGTAAATCACTTTCATCCAATATCAACTCCTTTCTCATTAGAGCATTTTCTAAATTTTCAGAAGAATAGCATGAAGAGTCTTCTTTAAGAAGCTTGATCTCCAAACATGCCTGCACCTTTCACAGCAACAGCCAAAGCTGCATTATGCTACAATTCTTAAACAACTGGAACATGCATGCAGTAACAAGTTAATAACATATGCACCAGAACCGACTTAAATGTCACCAAGTTTAAATTTTTTTATTATAATCAGGACACAGGGATAAAGCAATTAACTATAAATCCAAACACATTAAAACTGCACCTTTAAAAATCAAATTAATAAGATATAACAGTATTGTGTAACATTCTAATAAACATAACACATGTCAGACAATTTTTTTTATCTGCAATTATTCATCATTAGTAAGAAATGTCCTCCATAAAGTGAATGAGACCTTGCGAAGCTATAGAACTAACCTGTACAGTAGTTACCTTCATCTAATCTTATTTTCAGTGCTGAATCATACCAAATTTCAACTAAACCCATCATTAAATAAGATTATTTGGCTTACAAATATTCTTTTGTCCAACCACTGCACATCAAAGTTTCAGTTGTAAATTTCTGCCATATGTATTGCATATAAACTGAAGAAAATAATTAAGTTCCTCAGTGGCAGTGGAGGACATGAAGTCACAATGAACTTGTAATGATCAACTAATGATACACTGATAACTCCTCTGAAGTTAATTTCTTAAAAAATCCACTTTCTAGGGCCAGTCTTATTGCAAACCCTTTAGTAAATACTGCATACAGTACCTTGCAACATAAAAAATGCAACTGACATGAGTAAATAGAAACAAAATACATACACAAACAAACACACATACACATCAAAATATGCACATTCATTCAACAAAGTCAACAAATATGGATAGTTCCTTATCAGCCTTAAATGTTGATCACTGATTTCAATTATTTGAATAATACTCTTATATTTGTAAAATAAAAAATATTGCAATGAGCAACAGAGATTATAATTCTAAGCCTCTAAAAAGTTTAGAATCACTTAATTTTTATCAATAAGCATGCGTGTTAACTGTGTACCATGGTTAAAGTAATCATTTCATAAACAAAAAAATGTTTCGATGAACAAAGGCTTCATTTTTCATCAAGCTATTTTTTTATAACAAAACCATGAGCTCTTTTGTGTCCAATGTGACTTGCACAATACAGTATAACTGCAGCAGAAATTTTCAAATATAAGGTTATAACATTAAATGCACACCATCACAGCAAGCCCACTGCATATGCACAATCTTTGAGGTAGACCACATTTGTCATTCTAATCAGATAATAATAATTGAAGGAATGAAAGGGGGCATTTCTCTTTCTGGTTACTGATAAACTGTCACAACACATGAGAAGTACTATTTAATTAAAAGTGCTATTCTCCATTGACCTCATTACTTAACAAACTGAAAGATCAAATGCAACTGAGTGTGTTTTAAGGAGACACAAAACTCTTTAGCAGATCACCACAATAATATCTCTCTCTTTCAAGAAAGAGGGATTAAATAAAACAAGACTGAAACATTTTCAGTCAAGAAGAGTATCTAAGTAATTACAATTCAACACTTGTTAATATAACCCAGCAAAGAATATCTTCCCATTCAAACCTAAAATTTGTATGAAAGGGGAAGTTGAAAAAATTATGAAAAATACTCTGCTGTAAAATACTGTATATGAAAATGCAGCTTATCATTAACTAGATTGGGCTGCAGAAATAGCTAGCTTTTAGGAGCAGCTGTTGTATTATTAATTTTACAGGAAACAAATGACCCTTCATACTGAGGAAACAAAATATTGGACTGAAAATTAGACATTCATGATAACTTGATGAGCTATCAAGCAATTATCAAGAGATACTATAAATCTGTTAAAAGGATTGTTTAACCACATAACAAGAAATCAAAATTATTCTCCAAGAAATAAACCTTCATTTACACCTGTGTTTAACATGAAATCAAAAACATGTTAATCACAGCATTCAGTGCTGCTCTAATACAGGGTAAAAATATACTGAAAAGAAATTGTCTCCTAACACCAAATTCTAAAGCAAATACAATATGCATTATCAAGATTTATAAGATCTATTTAATGTAAAAAAATAATTATTGCTGCCCCACAACAGTAAAGGATATACATGACATGAACATGGATAAAGAAGATATGTGAAAGTTTCACATGAAAGTCCCCATATGACAGCCAAGAAGCACAATTTTCATCTGTACTATTTAGAAATATAATTTAGCTAAGCAAAATGAAGTATAACTCACAGAGGTACCAACGACCAGCAGACAAACTTATCTTTGATACACTCAGCTATTCCCTACCAACACAAACTGAATGCTTTGTGCTTAACCTTTGCTGGATGCAGCGGAGTTAGTTGACTATATTTTTTTTCTTACTTTGGAATGTCAATGGGAGATACACTTGCTAGTATTTGGAGTAAGCAGATCTATCTATCTATCCCCATACCTGGAATGTAATTCCTAATCATAACCTCAACTATTCTTAGAATAAGCCAAAGTCCTCATCCACAGTACTTGTATCCTACTTGCATAATGTTGGTTTTACAGTAGAAATTAACGGAACATGATGCACATCATTATGCTCTAATGTCCCACTGTGATGATGGTTCCAATGAAGGATCTCATAAAGCATTTATCTACTTACCAGTGCACACTTGGCAAAGTGGTAATTTACCTTACCTTACTCCAACTGAACAGGGGTCCTTGTGGAAGATTGGCAAGTGCCTAATACAAGTGGATCTAAACTGGTATGACTTGGGCCTCTGCAACTGAAAGGACGTATGCTAAACAGCTGGGAGATACTAACAAACTAATTCAATTTCATCATAAAGCAGTCCCCAGGGTGGGAGACTGCAGGAGATAACTAAGAATGCTCTGTGGAAGGAGACTTCCACTTGGGTTAGCTGAGGTAACTCCCATATGGTTCAGCTGAATTGGCCTGGTATCTAGCTCACCTTGATATACATGCTGGTGCCAGCATTACCTCCTCTTTGCTTGAAGTACTCTTCAGTAACTCACTAACAAAAGCAGTATTTCCAAAGATGTGTAAAATGGCAAATGCTGTGCCATTTTTTATACATGGTAATCAGAAAATTGTAATGAACTACAGGCCATTCTTACTAATAATCATGATTTGTAAAATGCAGGAAAAGATAATTGGAAAGCAAGTGGATGAGTACTTGCAAAGGAGGAACTCTTTGACTGAGAGGTAAAATAGTTTCAAGGAACAGAGATCACGCATAATCAATCTCCTGTGAAAGGGTGAGCTACATCTTAGATCTTCTGTGATATAGGCTTCATGCTCTAAACTGAAATAAAACCTTAACTGTTGCTTTAAAGTGGAAACAATTGCTTGAAAAGTTTGAGCAATATGTTAAGCTTGCAACTCTTAAGAGCTCTGTATGGGTTTGAAAATTGCTCTGATTGTGATCTGAGAAGTATTGAATCTTGTGGAATTTGTAACACATAAAAAGCCCTAAAGAACCCTAAATGGAACATATTGTCTTTTTCATATAATAGAAAGATTTAGTTTTATGATTCTAAACTCAGGGAATGAAAAATTAGTCTTCAATATTTGGGAAGAATCTATGCACATCATCAACCTCAAAACTATAAAAATGTGAAGCTACAGGTAGAATATCAAATACCTCAAGACTTTGGATATTTACAAATTTTAGAAATATGGGCAGTAAATTATAATCTGAATGTATTACATCTTTAACAGAGTATTTTGTACAGCATACCTAATGTAGGTTTTTGTTAGCAATATAAATAAATATATTCTATTAAGACATACAATCAACCTATCCTATATCATATATGGTCATATTACCAACAACATGAAACTTACCCAAGTGGTGCACTGATGTACCCATACCTATTTTTGTAGGACTTCCATTCTTTGCATTATCATCAGCACAAAATTCTTCCTTTTCACCCAGCACTATCACATGTGCACTTTTTGAACACCATTATATAGTTAGAATTTATGAAATATCATACATGTAGCTATGACAAGGATAGTGCTTTATAGCCTCAAAAAATGCAAATAGTGCTGTTGGCTACATCAGTGCACTATAAACAGAGTAGTCAACTATGAAAATGTATGAGGAGGGTGCTGGTGGTAATCTTGAATATGCTGAACTACAGATTTTGGAAATTTTAGATTTTACGGAGATGGATCTTTTATATTCTACCCTGTTTCCTGCACTTTCTAAACTAATTCATACAGCTACTGGTTTCTCTCCCTTATATCAAGGGTTGCATTCCAAGAAAAGATCAGTACGAGCAAACTAATGTTTCTATAGTAAAAGGGAGGCTCTATTCCCAGCCAGTAACAGTTCCCAGTAACAGAAACTGAAATACAAGGAGGGGAAGGTTTCCATCTAGAGAGTGGATGTCATTAAGTGAGACTATTTCTTTACCTGTTCCTGGTGCTACCTCTCTAATGCAGGAAACGGCAAACATGTATGAAAGAGGTATGAATTATGTTTCATGAATACACTAATAAAAATCTTATAACAAAATACTGTATTGTAAACGTCACAGAATGAACATTATGAAAGAGAACAATAGCTACAATGATATGGGCAAGGAAGAGAACAGTGGTGCTGTGGGTGAAGGGGAAGAAATGGTGATGTTGGCAAGGAAGAGACCTGACATAGTGGGTTGGGAAGGATGGAAGCTGTATTATGTGTGGATAAGGAAAGGAGCAACAGTGGTATGGACAGGGGAGGAAAGGGAGCAGTGGTGGTGTGGTAGGGATAAGGGGGGAGTTGTAGTGTGAAAGAGGGAGGGAGCAGCAGTGGTGTGGGTGGGAGAGGAAGGGAGCTCTGGGAGTGTGACTGAAGGATGGGAGTGGTGGTAGTGTGGATGGAGGAAGGGAGCTGTGGTTGTTTGGATGGAGGAAGGGAGCAATGGCAATGTAGGCGAGAGAATAGAAATATTGACCCCTGAAACAATCATCTGGACTGGAATCTCTTACCCCTTCTCCTGGCCTATCCTTCCCTCTGCACCTTTCCTCTGGTAACATCAATGAAGCTACCACACCAAAGCTCTCAGCAACAAGCTTAATCTCAGCCAAACAGCACCACAACTCTCTTAAATGTTTGAGGTCCTCAAGTAGGCTTTTTATACTCACAATGCCTAAATCCAAAGTAAAAAGTCTTGCCCATTTCTGCATTTGATTCCTATGAAGACTTTAAGCCAAGTGAAAGCAAGAGGATGCACTCACAAATTCATGTATGTCTGAATGCCATTTAGGTACAAAAAAGTCTGTGCTGTCAGATTCATATCTTGCATAATTTCAATAGCCATTTTCATCCCAGGTGAAATGTATGTAATGTATCATATATTGAGAAGGAAGTGATGATGAGGGATTTTGCTTTACTGCTGAAAATAGGATTAACTGGGATTTAAGAAAAAGAGGAGGTCAGGCCCAGGCTCCTTAATGGACCTCAAGCCCCAGAGCAGCAATGACCCCCTCCTCATGAAGCATAACAAACTTAGGTGATGTCCTTTCAGAATATCTGAAAATATTCCACACACAAAGAGTGTACTACAGTGAAAGGGTTTAACATAACACTATTTGGATCTGACCAAAATACAAATATAGTGCTCTTGCTTCTGGATAACATATGCCCCATGTGCTCTCTGCCATGGCCTCTTTTTCTTCATGGAACTTTTTATATTCTAACTTTGCAAGAGAAAGAATTTGTGACAGCAGAAGTATACAGAATGCACACAAGCTCTTAGTCTAGTTATTAACAAAGCAATTGATGAAAATGTTAATGAACAAATAATATTAAGAATTACATACAACCTTCTCATTGCAATCAGTGATACAAATAGTTTTTTACTTATTTTAAAATAAATATTTTATAAATAATTAATACAAAACTTGTAACAAGTGCAAACATATAAAACAGTGTTCATAAAAAACAATGCATACTTAAAATCACAATTAACTGGATGCTGATAATTCCTTAATGACAAGTGGTTGAGGGCTACATAATTTTGGTATCACAAAAAAGAGATTAAAATACTAATTTGGCAAAGCTTCACTGCCTGAAACATTGTATCCATCAGTTCTGTATGGAACTCTTACTTCAGGGTTGATTTTTAAAAGAAATCAATCATTTGGTCAATACAAGCAAAAATAGAAAATTATAATCTCTCCAAAACAAATGCCTTATCAACAATCCCTTTATGCTCCTAATTATGGATACCTCTCTTTCATTATTTCAACTTATCACTGAAAAGTTACATCTCAAATATACTGTATATTTCTACTGAGCACTTTGTTCTGGGCTTTCCCTAACTTCTCCATCTATGTGGCTGACACTGACAGATAAAACATACCAACTCTTAAAAGGTTATGTACCAGTATTCACTATCCAGAAAATAAAGTTGCCTCTAAATATAATACAAACCATTTTATATGAGTTCAAGTTATCTATCTAAGTTAGCCTTTTAGCATTAGTAGACCAGTTATGAGATTTACTAGTACTGGGTTTACCTAGAAAGCACCTTATGCATGTACCACATATGCAAATTAAAACTATTCTTCATATTTACTTAGATTCCTATATATAGGATACAGACAAACAAACTAAATTTTTGTTAAATTGTCAAAAATCTATAAATTATCATAAATCTGAGTTACTTGATTTTACAATTTTTTTTTTCAGCAATCATAATGACAGCATTATCAAAAGGACTGTATTCCAAGCATCATCACATTTCCTTGTCACATTAACAATAATACTTAACAACCAAAGTCATAAGAATAATATACATTTTTCTCACTTTGTGTTTCTGAGACACTGTTGTGCTTTACATATGCCTGACACACATTACAAACATACTTTTAAACTAAAACTAACATTAAATCAAATTTCTCTTTATTTTGTTATGAAACATCATAAAGAACTGTGAAGATCTAAAGTGTACAAGAAGACATGAGTTTACTCAATTTTATGACTTGACCCTGGATGGATAAACATCTATAATCACATGTTTTACAATGGTATAGTTCCCACTTGAATATCATAGCCTTCATGTTTAAGTAACTAAAGATATAGTATAGTAACACACTCGAATATCACAGATCCTACATGCTTGGGATCAAGATGACTTCAGAATGTCAATAATTTCAAAAATCAATAAATCTATTCAAGAAATCTATATAATAAATTGCATCAGATGTTTTTAATATACTACATATTGAAGTATGCATTATGTTTGCAAATAAACTTGATTTTACCATTCTTTTACACTCACAATGTTTTGTTCACAAATCAGTTTTCAGTACATTTCATTCTCATTTATTTGCCATGTGCTGCAATTAATATTGTCTGCTGAACAGCAGACTGATACCCACCCCATCATGCATTGCCAGTTACTCAAACATTTGCCACATTTCCCCAGTCTCTTTTACATACAGATTCCTGTGAGTTACTTTCTGTTATGTAATACACTTGCTGATGTCTTCTTTCACTGTGTCCAAAACCTGTCTGTAGTCACACACCCTGAGTGATTACAATTCTTGTGTTATGGGGAGAAGGTTTTACAATTGTGTTGCCTTGTTTCTTAACCTTGTGTCTATGTACCTTGTCTTTACACACACACACTCTAGCCTTTGCCAGGATTGTGTATGAGAGTGTGATTACAATCTACATTTCATAGGGAGAGAGTTTTCACTCATGTTCCCCTATCTTCTTAACCAAGCATATGTATACCACGTATTTACTCCAATGTATGTATTCACAAACACGCATAAACACACACACACAATTAGCTTATCCCAAATACCCATTCTACCGAGCAGCACCAGGAGGGGGATGAACAGCTGGGTTGTGTGGACCAGCTGCTGCAACCAGGATTTGAACCTATGCAGGTCTGGTCCCAAGTGCCTAATGCATATGTGGAAAAATGAAGGACAGGTAGAGCAACAGAAAGTAGTTAGCAATGCCCTTAGCTAATGACCAGAAAGACGCATCAGTGGATGATGAAGAGAGGATATCAACTTCTTTTGAATAAAGGAACGCTTTGCCATGATTATGGGCAGTGATGAATCCTGAATAGGAATGGGAGGAAGGAACAACTGAACCATGGACTTTATGAAAAGGTCATCTTGGAAGAAGACAGGATAAATGCTTCCATTCCCTCTTTTATCCCTGGGGATAGGGGAGAAAGAAAGCTTCCCACGTTTTCCCAGCGTGTCGTAGAAGGCAACTAAAATGGGAGGGAGCGGGGGGCTGGAAATCCTTCCCTCTCGTTTTTTTTAAATTTTCCAAAGAGGAACATAGAAGGGGCCAAAAAAAGGATATTCCCTCAAAGGCTCAGTCCTCTGTACTTAACGCTACCTTGCTAACGTGGGACATGGCAGAGTGAAAATTCCCTCTTTTACGTTGATATCATTGGTATGGAGAGTGAATGTCATCTGTTTGTTGTATAAGTCACTTAAAATGGTGAAAGTGGGAGATAATGTCCATTCAAGGTGAGTGGAGTGTGTGAGCTGGATCTGTGTGTGTACTGTATATGAGATTATCATAATCAGGGCATTCAATTGCCCATACCACATATGCTACTAAAGAAATGAGTCAATAAAAAAAAACATCTCATGCAAGGCTTACTATCTTTTAGGGGTCAGAGAGTGACGCACTTAACCATGGAATTTTGAGGGAGTTTTGAATGTGCAAAATGTTCTGGAAAGTTGAACATTTCAGGAAGTGTACTTTTGCATCTGTGATACCCGAGTGCACGTATTTTCAAGACCTGACACTTCCTGTATTAATCAATTTATCATCAGTGAGAGAAATATATAAATAAAAATAATAAATGTTTACATTTCTTATTTTCTAAACATTTCAAAGGAATGTTGGAGTGAAAAGCTAAAATGATATAATTTAAATCTCATCATTCACAGCTAATAGAGACATTAAAATGATATCTAAGAGATCATAACAAACTAAAATTTTAATAATTAGATATTAAAGCATAAAATGGAAATAAAATGTACATCATAATTCAGACAAAAATATAAATAATTTTAACAAGTTCTTCTCAATTCTTTGTTTCTCCATCCTAAATGAGAAAAAAATTATAATACTTCAAGAACAAACTGCATGGTCTATAATCATATGAGAAAGAACTGTGAAATATCTAAGGTATACCACATCTAAAATCATAAAGTTCCTTTTCATCCTTGATTGTTTAAGCATCTGTAATTATTTGCAATGAAAGAATTTGCACTAGCAGTTGATGTAAAATACAAAAAGAATGAGAAAACTTTCTTATTCAGAATATATCAAGTGATTCTAAGGACATACTGTATAAAGATCTGTTGTACCAATAATAAATGCCAAAAGAAAATAATGTAAGTTCAAATCTTTAAACCTCTACATGTCTGTAGTCTATCAGGAGAACTGCCTCAGGAAAACAATGAAGGAAATAGTGAAGTACTGTAAAGACTGTAAGTAGCTGTAATAACAAGTTTAGTCTTAACTAAATCAGGAGCGTACCATAGGGGGAGTGGAGGTTGATGGGGTGATTGCCTCCCCTCCCTTGAGCTATAGCTACAGAATATACAATAAATCTATTTAACAAAAATTATTTATACATTTATACAATCATTCTAACCATCTTAGTTCCTTGAAAGGAAAAATAAAAGCATACTTATATAAACTTAATTGTTTTGGATATTCACATCAGTGACCAAAGAAAACCATGTTCATTTCACCACCTCTCTGAAACAGTGTGAAACATATATCAATCAAATCTTATCAATCTGAAAAAGTATAATAATATGTTTCAGTGAACAAAACTCTTATTACTGCTATCAGCTGGTTTATGTCATTAAATATCATAAATTTATATTTATTCAAGAATGGTCACTGGTCTCATAATAAACACTTCTGTACAACAGCTGTATTCAGTTTTATGAGAATTTGACCAATATCAGTGAATTACTTAAATATCCAAATACAGTAACTCAAAAATTGGCTAAATCCTTTGGAATACAATGATGCTGGAGAGACCACAATAAGAAACAACCACAGTATATGGGAATTTCTAAATATTTTGAAGTAATACATTCTTACATAACACTCTAGTTCTGAGCTTTCCATCATTATCTTGGCGAGTCCATGATTTTCTTTCCCTTGACCAAATCCTGGGTACGCACCTGAGCTGAATGTGTATCATTGATTGTACTTCTGTTGATGACCAAATATGAAAAAAATGATACATTGTGAACATAAAGCGGAATCAAACCTGCAGAGCACTTCCTTTAAGAAGCAAAAAAAAAAAAAAAAAAAAAAAAGTCTATACAGA
>JAUUDY010391322.1:0-11280 GCA_032361765.1 Panulirus inflatus
GAGAGAGAGAGAGAGAGAGAGAGAGAGAGAGAGAGAGAGAGAGAGAGAGAGAGAGACGACGGGGCGGGTAACAAGGAATTCTGTGGTTTCTCGTGATCCTCAGCGAACGATGACTATGGACAACCTAGCAGCCACGTCACGGGTCGTTAAAGAGCAGCAGGTAACCCCTGTTTGTGTCGCACGATTCTGGGTACACCAAGATGGCTCGGTGCCTGGCTGGACGTCTAACCCCTCTGGACAAACCAATGCAAGCCAGTGTCTGGCTGTCTAACCTCCCACGGGTACACCAGGAGAGAGCCTAGTATCTACCTGTCTACCACCGAGTCTCAGGCATCAACGAGAACTTAAACTTGGAGACAACATGAGGTCTGTCATGGCCACCTCCTTCCTCAACCTCTCGAGCACGACCTTACGATCCTTGGGCATGACCTTATCTCTCCTGAAGACGATGGTACGACTCTTGAGCAAACTGATACGATTCTTAGGTAGGATGATGATGGCCTGGCCTTGGACCTAAGACTTACGAGTCGGTTCGAAGGTCATGCCTTCGTACGTGAAGGTGTTACTGTTATAATCAAAGGTCGTACAGTCGTACTCAGGGGTCGTAGCGCACAGTCGTACTCAGGGGTCGTAGCGCACTGTCGTACTCAGGGGTCGTAGCGCACAGTAGTACTCAGGGGTCGTAGTGCACAGTCGTACTCAGGGGTCGTAGCGCACAGTCGTACTCAAGGGTCGTAGCGCATTGTCGTACTCAGGGGTCGTAGCGCACAGTCGTACTCAGGGGTCGTAGAGTCGTGCTGGGGAGACCAAACAACAAGACTCAAGATGATGCTTCATGATACGTATACCTTGAAGAGTTTATGTCTACGGGATCGAAACCAACGCCATATATCAAAGCTGAAGAGCCAAACATAATAAGGAAATTGACGACTTTAACAATGCCGATACGACGCTGCTGACATGTTTCTTCTTTTCTTTTCTCGTAAATTCACAAAAATCTACGTCAGCATCACAGGGAAAAACAAAATCAATTGGCCAGTTCACATAGCAATCGCTTGATTAAAACCGATATTCGCAACCACTTGACCAGTTCATAGAGCGATCGTTTCATCACGATTGATACCTACAAAGTTCATGGAGGACTTGAGGAAGCTGCTGGGTCAAAAAATGAAGGGCTCATGGTTTGCTGCAGGAAGTGTGAGGGGGGGTAAGCATTGCAGACGACACGAAAGAAAGAAAAATCGTGGATGAACAGGAGGGGAAAAAGAGAACGGGGTACTTAGGCGAGACTCCTCTCGATGGGTCACTCCATAAAACTTAAAATTACTTGGTGTATGACCTACATACACATTTTCGGCTCCCAACTACGTAATTCTATCAGTAAAATTTCATTACGCAATAACAATATAGACTGCCATTACTATTTGCCTACATATTTTTTTTCTAATCCCTCTGTTCATTAAATTCTCGTCAGTTTTGGTAATCACTTTTATGAAGCAGGAAAGAGACGTTTAAAAAAATAATTACTTAAACGTGATTCACATTTGTTCAGAATTATTATTTTTCCGATTTTATATTATCGAGAAAACAACACCTGAAAACTTGTGTATTTCATTAGGAAAACCCTCAAGCAAAATGGTAAGATTTTTGAACACGATCGCAGGACACTTGGGTATGATGGCGTGACCTTTGACCTGACCCTTACGAGTGAGATCGAGGGTCAACGGATCATACACACGGGTCGTAACGTCACACTCAAGGCTTCAGGAAACCGCCTTTACTACATGTGTTTCTACGTGTACGTCAGAAACTACAAAAAGGTACTTGCCTGGGAGAGAGAATTATTCTTGGTAGATGATTCGCCTATCCTTGGAAGATAATTCGTCCAATCTTGGTAGATGATTCGCCTATCCTTGATAGATAATTCGTCCAATCTTGGTAGATAATTCGTCCAATCTTGGTAGATAATTCATCTAATCTTGGTAGATAATTCGTCCAATCTTGGCAGATAATTCGTCTATCCTTGGTAGATAATTCGCCTATCCTTGGAAGATAATTCGTCCAATCTTGGTAGATGATTCTCCTATCCTTGGAAGATAATCCGCCTATCCTTGGAAGATAATTCGTCCAATCTTGGTAGATGATTCGCCTATCCTTGGTAGATAATTCGTCTATCCTTGGCAGATTATTCGCCTAGAAACCTAAAAATATAGGTTTGGCAAAAGACGACAAGAAGAGCATTAAGACAATACGTACGTACCTTCCTTCTCACACAAGAGTAAATCGTTTTCTCCATCTCCCGGCGCAGGGCGCGAGTCTCTCCCGAGCGTTGTCAACTTACCTGAAATGAAGAGCAAGATGAAGTGAAAGTTTCCTGAAAATATGCGATGAGCAAACTCTAGTTTAAATATTGACTGAAATGGATAATTGCCAAGAGGTATGACACCCACCCGACTTGATGAAGCAAAGTGGAGACTACGTAGTCTTCTCGTTAGCTGTGTTTTTGTGAGGGAGCCGTGTCAGAATATGTCTGGAGAACTGAACGACCATCATCGAATTCTCGATGAAGTGTAGTGAGGAAATGTGACCCTGTAACAAATCCCACCTCAGCAAATTAACAAATCATTCCTCTACCATGCTCTTCTCTCACTAATGAATTGAGGTACGAATAATTCACAGTTCCAGCATAAGGGCAATATCAAGGAGACAGAAAACACTATTGAATCTGTAAATCTCAACAAAAAAGAACTTGTCCTTCACAGGGCAGAACCGAAAAAACAGCTCGGGAAAATAAAAGGGGTAAAACGCAAACCAATTAGCAAATGTGTGATAAAGTACACAGAAACACACAAACAATCACAGGTTTTGGTGGACATTCCAAAAGGCTGTTGTGGGTGGACTTCGAGGAACTACAATCCTCTTGGGTTTAGTTAATCACGCAATTTACCTATGGTCACATGTTACGTTCTAGTGCATACTTACAACTCCCCCCTGCGACGGCACACACTCCGACAGCTCGTAGTTATCATTATGGATGTGGAGACAGGTGATTGCTAGCGGTAATATACTGAAGGAGTAGAAGGCTCCACCTGTCGTACATCCCCAGAGATTGGGTGTATCTTTTCCTCCTCCTCTCTTCCAAGCCTATGGAACACCTGGCATCTGTTCCAGAGGTACGAGGTTTAGGAATGTAACGCAGACTGAAGACTAAAATGGCGTGTTTAAAGTTAGGAGTAGACGTGACAGATGGAGAGAGAGAGAGAGAGAGAGAGAGAACCTAAGGCGAGATTTTGCCCTGACGCAAGTGTCAACGCAACAGAGCTAACCGCTTATCCTGCTTGTTTCAAGAGTATTGTTGTTTTCACCTGTCTCTCCAGCTCCTGGACTGAGCTACAATGATACTGTTTGGTGCCCTTCTAACATATCCCACAGAATTCTTGTTAAGTCGATCGCTGTCGTTTCTTGTATACTGTAACATAATCCTATACAGCCTACACGTCATTTTTTTTTCTCAAGTAACCATTACTTACAAATTCCGGTTAAAAAACAAAAAGGGCAACGTAAAATTTTTAGAGTCTGACCTGAACAAGCAATTGACAACCAAGTCATTCGCTTGTTACGATAAAAATAACCTCTTCACCGTCCTCGTTCTCAATCCATATCACAGAGACTTATACACACTGGTCATTAACCTCACAGTATAAAAATTGTTTCTATACGTGGCAGCTCCTCTGTACAAATTATAGAACACATAACTACACCCTTCCCACTCAGACCAACTTTATGACGTTATATAATTTCCTCAGTGAGCAACTTTAATGTAACCAACAATTCTCTAAACCAACAACAACGGAAAAAAAAAAATTAATTCATCTACTGGGTGAGGGAGGGGAGGAGTGGGGGGAGAGTAGTAGTCGGGTGGGTGGGTGGGGAGGGTGGTGGTGGAAGGGATATAGGGCTCCCGACCCTCAACCCTTCCGGGCAGGAGTAATGGAAGGGCCCCCATTCCTCCCCTTCTCCCAGTGGTAAAGAATTTAGTAACAACCATTTTCTTTACCGCTGGGTTTTTTTTTTCTCTCTACTTTTTAATATTCATTCTTATCAAAACTCTACGACTTATACAGAAAATATTTATTTCTACACTTGCTTTAAGGGATTCAGTATATGATCGTTTTACCAAAATTACGCAAATAATAAACAAAACAAAACAAATACGCATTTTATCCATGAGGTTAATTTCACAAATCATATTTAATATATATTTAAACTGTGTAATCTGTTCAGTTGACATAAGAAGAAAAGAAGTAAGGATGAAAAAAAACAATAACACAAGGATTACATGTTCTCTCACCAACAGAAATCTAAACACTAAGATGTTGAGAAATTAAGCTTCTGTTAATGACGAGGACATGAACTTTTAACATTAGAGGGGCAACGAATGTATTAGTCACGGGAATATGACCGTTTCTAACATATATAAGGAATCTGATAGTTATGGAAAGGTGACCTTTCCATAAATAAAAAGGCACAGAACAAAGAATGTATTCAGTACTTCATACACACCGACGTAATACAGAGGACTGGACTTTATATAACACACAAGGACCCGGGCCACCAATGACAGACACGAGTCTTAATAAATAATAATGTACCCACCAGGCTGCCTCAACGTTGCGGTCTCATCCTTCGATCATGTCTACCCTCTCCAAACTTAACTGCTACGTCCTTAAAGTCTTTGCCATCTCTTTAAGTACTTCGATGACTCGATCACCCCGAAGTGGCTTCCAGCTCGTGGTGCTTATAACACCAGAAGACACGAGCGAGCTACAACCTGCAACCCCATATGGTGTCCATCACCTTCACAGTGGAGACCGGTTTGAGCACAGCAGTGTGGCGTGTGTGTGTAATGAGGTTCTGCTTATACCAAGGATCATCAACTACCACACGTGTCTTCCCCAACATCTCTGGTGTCAACAACACCTTATACCTAGTCCAGATGAGGTGACGCGACTCTTGACTTGTGGATCATAACACTATAAAATATAACCATCTTTTTTTTTTTCACAGTTCTCGTAAGGATATAGAGCGATTTACACAGAGTGCATTAGGCTAAAAGAATAATTCATACTTACTCTGTTTACTTATTATTGAAGCTCCTTATGTTCTGGAAAAAGTAAATCTCTATAAAACTGGTTGGCTACGTCAGAATCACACAAAAAACAGAAGAATCAATCCTCTTAGATTTTCCGATAGTTTCTGGCTGTTATCATACGGCCAATTTTCCAAAGACGAAAGGAAAAGGTGGTGGTGGTGGGAGAGAAAATATCTTGATTTTCATTCTTTAATGAAGAAGTTTCCAGGTTATTCCAATCCAGTGAAGTAACCACAGATTGAAAAGCAACGCAACATCGAAAGGTATAATGCTCACGTCTCCACTGTGTGTTGCCTGAATGTATGATGCAACAAATTACAGTCTAGCACCTGCATGATGTCTCGTACTTTCTAACTAGATTTATAATCAATGGCGCCGACGTATTGAGCGCGGTGCACAAATCATCGTAGAATAAAAGATTCCGCGCGGAGCATCGCTCCCAGAGAAATGTTTCATTTTTTTCTCCTTCCTCCCCTCGAGAGTAGAAAGAGTAATGAACACCTCCAGTCCAGCGGCTTTAGGTAAAATGCTTTTTTTTCTTTATCGCGAGGAAATGGAAGAGGAAATTAATTAACCTCTTGAGCACGACGGTACGACCGTTGAGGAAGACGGTGTGGTCTCCTTGAGCACGACGGTACGACCGTTGAGGAGGACGGTGTGGTTCTTGAGCACGACGGTACGACCGTTGAGGAAGATGGTGTGGTCTCCTTGAGCACGACGGTATAACGCTTGAGCATGACCGTACGACCCTTACTTAAGCACGGAGGCTCTACCCTTGAGCACATTATCACGACTCACTGGGATTATGACCTGGCCCTTGACCTGACGCTTCAGAGGCAGAGGTCACAGACCAGGCTTTTAAATGCAAGAGTCACGCAGTCGTGCTAACTGGCTTATGACACGTGTATGGGTATGGGGTGACTAGAGGCGAAATTACCTATGTGTATTTTATGGGGAGGGAGTTTCACACTCGTGGGGCGACGTCTCTTGAATATTCTCTCCTATCGTAAAATCTCAAACTTCTGTACGCTGTCTCCATACTTAATATTCTCGACTATCAAACAACTTCTTGAATTTCTGTATGCAGTCTGCATTAGCATTTATAAATCAGAGAGTTTTCGTTTATTCTTTTTCACATGATCTTTCCCTGTAAACTTGCTGTCTCGTACTTACGTAGTTTTTTCTTTGAAAAAAAGTCGTCCATTTCCTTTCTGATTATCTTTCCCACTGGTATTTTCCAAACTACGTTCGTCAGGGAGACCAGTGTTAAAGCATCCTACCCATATCTTAAAGGTAGGTATAACATTTGCCCTCTCCCTCTCTCTCTTGGCAATTTACCTTTTCCCAGCTACATCTTGAACGACATTTCAAGGGGTTTGTCAAGTGTTTCTGTCCACATCTTAGGCACGTATGAAGAAATTTCATCCGGACCACAAGCCTTATACGTGTCAAGACACTTTAGTATTATGAATTTGTTTTCTCTTTATATTCCGGTGTTTTGGAACACTTCCACTTTGTATCTTACTAGTGTTGGAGCCGCAGTGAGCTCTCTTGTGTGTGTGTGTGTGTGTGTGTGTGTGTGTGTGTGTGTGTTAGACTTGGAAGTCGGGTGTAGACTACTTGTGTCGACAGGTTGGATTAAAGAACCCTAATTCTTTAGAGAACAATACACTTACTATCTAACCAACCATAAGACTACTTGTGTCGACAGGCTGGATTAAAGAACCCCAATTCTTTAGAGAACAATATACTTAGTATCTAACCAACCTTAAGAGTCGATGTGACAATGGATTTAACATGGCAGCTCACGTAGACCCTCAAGATAATAATTGTACATAACGTCTTAATACACGTCCCATGTACAATGAAGGAGATAATTTCAGCTGTCGTACGTGTATACTGCATATAAGTCTGACACACGATCATGACAGCATTAAGATACTTCAGGACATAGCAATTCCGCGCCTTGAGGACAGGTAAGGACCTGCTAACATGTCTTGACATATAACTTCCGCATTCAGCGGCATAAACCAAGAGAAAATGTACCCTCGATGGCAACCAAATTATCTTGCAATTACAACATTACTTTCTGATATTAAAGAAGAGGACGCTGAACTACTGTGTTACATGTAAGTAATTCATACGAGTCTATGATACCCCATCGTATGGATATGAATTACAATGTCTCGCTAATGTGAGTGAGAGAGACTATTTATCTAAAGTAATTATCCACAATAAATGCAGCTAAGACTTGGTAATGCGACCTTATGATTCTTTCAATACCGTCAGGTGTGAAATAAACATTATGTAACTGGTACTTGTTAAATCCCTTGTGTATCCAGTCATCTAATGCAGTATACGGTGTGAATAAGCACTGTCGTTAATTCTGTATCTCACTAGAGTATTAATTCCTAATACAACAGTTACGTGAGCTTTCGGTGATTCATATCTTCTATATACGACCTAACTCGATGATGTTAGTTATTTCGCCCACCAAAGTTCTTCATGGTAGTCTGGAGGGGCGTCTCCATCCCTTTGTTCCCGTTCCATTACGGTGGTGGGACACCATCGCCTCTTTCATATCCTCCCGCGTATACCAGTTGGAGGGGGGTAACCCAGTCAGCAACACTACGTTACAAGCACCAGCATGAGACCAGCAGAAGCTCAGACGACAGAAACATATACCAAACAGGACCAGCAGCACAGACCCACACAACAAAGACCACATGGTGTGAGCAGAGACCCAATGGAGAGAGACGCGGACAAGTTGAGACCAACGGAGACCCATCAAGGAGGCATATAGACAAGTAAGAACCAGTTAAGACCAAGTTGATGCTCTTCATACACACTGTGTGTAGCACAGGCCCTTTTAGTGGGTATGTGGGACCTGCAAACACCCGATAAATAAAGACGCAAAGAAGATGGGACCACCGGAGACCTGATAAGGGACTTCCCAATCCCTGGAAACCTTTTGCACGCTTGCCCCCGCCCAGCCTCTCCGTTATATAACCTTTAATAACCCTGTGACATTAACCCTACGACACCTTCTACGTGTGTAATTTAACATATAAACCTGGGTGTTCCCGGACTCCACCTGCAAGGCTGTGTCCTCATCTAATGATGATAAGGAGCATCCTGCAATCTCGTCGAGGAACTTATAGCTCCCTGCTCCTGCATGGAGAGCAGAAGATGCAGGAGCCACATAAAAGGGGTATTGTGGTCACTTAATGATTTACAGAACCTTAATAATGAGAAAAAACTTGAAAATCTGTAAATCACAATGAAAAACACTTATTGATAAATTGTCATAGCAACACAGAGGTTTGGAAAGTGTTACTGGGAAGATATCGATAACTCATTCTCCACTATAACAATAAAACAAATGTCAGTTTTATTTCACAAGTACTCCCGTGGACCGGGCTTCGGAATCGCCTTCTTCAGGAAGGTGCTCAGGCTCAACACGAGTCGCATGCATAATGAGGGTGTTGAAAAGACTTTTCGGTTGGTGGATGAAGTCTGATGTCGACAGCATTCACGAGCCTGGCGCGATAAGCCTATAGCCTAAACAAGCAACCAGCCATCGTTCTCAACTAGATGATTCGGGAAATAATTCATTTAACAAAAGTTAGTGGCGATGACTGATAATGAGGTGGTCTGCTTTATCTCTTAGGGATTCCAAGCAGCTCCGTTGAGCTTGTTGCATAGGGTTATACGACTGTGCATGCAAACAATGTGAAAAAACTTCCCCTTTTTGAAGAGAGGAAACTTACTCAAAATACATTTCTGTCTTCGTGAACATTTACTCAAAAGAAGGAGGCATATACTTGGATGCATGATGGATAATTCAAACGTCAACGTCGTAGGTATTCCACAATACAAGTCAGGCTCACCAGGCGAAAGAACTTTATCTTCTTCTTCTTCGAAGTTTCATTAAGTGCAGGCAGCCATCATATGGCCATACCCAATTGCCTTAGTAGCGTCTCTCCATTTCAGAAAAATGTTCCCTGTGAAATCCTTCATCCTGTTATAACCTGCGCTCAAAGGTTTTCTGAGAAGGAATCCAGATAAGAATGATAATAAGTCTAGGTTGATATTACAGTCCCGAAAATGTTGTGCTCTGGCAATGTCTCTCTCTCTCTCTGATAATCTCCTCGTAATCATCAGACTTCTTATTTTCCCCGAGCAATTCCTCGCGACGGCCATAAATGCCAGCCAGCCATTCTTTTTCATGGCTGGTTCGAACGAGCCTCGAAACATGTGTCGGTGAACCGTTGCTGTATTTGTGGGCCAATAAACAATGCCTCCTTTTGGGGGTTTTCTTGTGGTTAATCTTTGGAGAACTCGAGGCAACGATACCTACAATCTTTAACCTTCTTTGTCTTGACCAAACGTGTCACGAGATTCACCTTTTACAGAAAACTGAACAAGATGTTCCTCACCATATTTCCATACCAGTACAGAACTGTTTCTTGAGAGAGAACAAGTTCTATTCTCTCAGCCGAGATCGAAATAATTCCCCAGATCATCATCAGGTAAGGCCAAATCTCGCAATGCATCATTCAGGTCAATCTGATTAATTAGCCCGAGTAACTGATCATCATCACCTGGCCTGTGATCAACGTCATTATCTGCGCATGAAGACCTACCTTGGGCTTCACCGTCTTAATCAGTGTGTTTGATTCCTCGAAAATTAGAGGTGGTTCTCGCGAGGCAATTTCGCTTCGCTACGACATGGGTCGCACAGCAGAGGGAAGAACTAGGGTTACGCGATGCTGGCTTTGTTTCTCCGTTGGTTTACGCAGACGAATCAGTCACACAGATGGAACAACTGTTGAGGGGAGGGGAGGGGCGGGGGTGTTTGTTGGTTCCCACTACACCAATGGAACTCATAAGGACATACTCTTCTTCTTCTTTTTTTCCCGCTGATCCTCTGTCGTTGGAATTTCCATACAAGGCTGGCAGACTGCGTGTGGGACCCACGAGTTACAGTGCTGGTCAGTTCTGTACCCGTTACAGGTGTAGGATATATTTTCTGACAAAATGGTTAACACTTTGCTGCTTCTCTATTTTTCAAAAACAGAGCATCAAAATTAGGCTTAATTCTTTTGGGAATTTTAGATAAAGAAACAACAAAACACAATCCACGAAGAATACACAATACGAGCCTAGGTGATGTTCAACTCTACATAGCCATGTTTCCAGAACGAGAGGGCAGAGGTAAAGGAGAGAGAGAAAAAAAAAACAAAATATCAACAGTGGTTCTCTTGAAGGAGACGTTATACAGCTAATAGCAAATATCCTGGAAATAATCAAGCCAAATAGGCTATAAAACATGGCAATACCTTTCCAAGCAACTCGTCCATCGTCAGCCAGTGTGATCGATCAGCCAAACCTTTGTTCGCAGAAGGAGCGGCGCCTGTAAACATGTGGTGGAAGTCTCTCACATGCAGGCCGATAGGTTTTCGAAGGACGGCTTACGCACATCAGAAGGATTTAGATCCTGCTCGTTCCGGTAGGCTCCTGCGTATGAGAGGCTGCATGTGCGTTTTGGTCAAAATACGCAGCTCAGGGTGGAGTAGGCCAGGCCTTCTCTGTACGGACGTTGAGTAGTGATTTACGGTCACATATCACAATATCTTACGGACCTGCGCGGTGGAGCGAGTAGCGTTCACGACCGCGACGCATTCACGGGCCGCCCGGGGTCGAACGCATAGGTTCGAATCCTAGTTGCGGCAGTCGGCCCACAGTCAATCCAGCTGTTCATCCACCACCACCCTAGCTCAGGCTAGGGTATAAAGATGCGTACACAGATCGTTACCGGGATGGCCTTGATTACCGCTGCAGCTTACGCATCAAATTTTATGAGTTGCAGACAACAGTATTAAAAGAAAGTTAAACCTGGTACCACTGCATCTTCGTTAGACCTGAAAACTAGAGATTTTATCATTGCAGAACGTGCGATTGCAGGTTACACCTTACCTTACAACGGCAAGAAACAAGGCAGGCGGTGCTGTCCTGCTATTAGTCAATGTTGTCATTTATCCCACATTGGAAAAGTATAGTATCTCGTAATTACTTTCGCTTCTGCTTTTATAATAACGAAAGATAAGCTCCTTAAATCAAATAAT
>JAUUDY010391433.1:0-11280 GCA_032361765.1 Panulirus inflatus
ACACACACACACACACACACACACACACACACACACACACACACACACACACACACACACGAGCGTCCAAGGTACAGACCCAGCGTGACTCAGAACGGCTAGGTGGGAGGGGGGAGAGGGTGTCGTCACCTCACACTACGGTACTCAGTCCGTCCAGCGGGGTCTCCCTCCTCACCCCACCCCTCCCTCCGCCACCTCGAGTGTCAAGGTGTACAGAGCCTCCAGTGTCGCTTTTTGAAACTAACTTCTGTTTATACATGGAACAGTGAGGTGATACCGAACGTGGACTTACAGCTCACCTGGTTATTCTGGAAAATTGATATTATTGTCAAGGATCATTAGTGACATCTAGACGAACTTTCATTAAAGATGATAACTTGGACCACAACCCTCTGTCATCCAAGAGTGAACCAGCTTTCATCCTGCCTAGTGTTTAAGAATTTCAACCTCTCCATCACTTCTCTCCCCAGCATACCCTAACCTAGATCCCCCCCACCATTTCTATCAGTCTATCGTCACAATTCACTTCCCTAAACGAACACACGCGACATTACCTCACCACAGTCTCGCCACATCTAGCCTAAGACTACTCCACCATATACTACCCTAACCTCGCTTTGTCTGCTGTCATTTTACTCTTAAGATCGCACCACACACGAATCTCCAGAAGAAGCCACGTACCTCTGCACCTCTACCACCACCACCACCACCACCACATCTCACCGTTGTGAGCGCACACCTGTTGCATGACAGCTTCAGCTTATCCACCTCAGCTTTACTCCTCCTAACGCCATTGTTCTAGTGGGCAGACCCTGTGTACACTAGCCTACTCCTAGTGTACACTCCTTGCTGTGCATCAATACTGAGCAAGTATATAATTATTCTGCGCAGTCATCCGCACTCATGTGCTCGCCTTATATTCAAAATAGCCCAGTCATTACTTACTGCCTTCACTACACCATCGTCTTCAGTGAGTGTTTGATGAAAGACCTTGGCCCTTTTTTACTTGTGTGTTATGGGAGTCTGGTTCTGAACAACCCTGAATGCATCGCGAACAGAAGTTTGTCATTTCTTACTTATGGACGATAGACAGTACGACATTAAGATGTGGACGTTATTCTTCTGTGTGAGTCATCCATCTGTCTTGGTTGGTTCCTCCAGCCCATGTGTTTCCATGCATCCCAACAAGGCAGGGATTACTCGTTGCTGTTTCATCGATATGTTGCTGAAGCTTGTGTTGCAAGGTTCCACCACTGCCTTGCCTGCCTCCACGGAAGAAGCGCGCGCGCGCGCACACACACACACACACACACACACACACACACACACACACACACACACACACACAGGGTAGGCAGTAGCTTTCCGGAATTAGCGGTTGATTGCCGAGCACTGTAAATGCGAACATCAGGAGAGTATCTTGGTGTACATACGATGACTTCTCCTTTAATGTCCGAGCACAGCAGCGTCAGCTGCACTACCCACCTGCAGCGTTCACAAGGGTCTTAATCCTCCTCACGTGTCGCAGCTGGAGGTCGTCTCCTGGGGGCGCCTTGTTTCCATTGCACTTCCCTCCTGTACCGAGTGACTCGTTTGTATAGTGTCGACCGAAGAGACTGCCAGGGAGGCAAATCTCTCTCGCTGACTTGCCACTCTCCCACCGTCGATACTGTTGGAGGTGATGTTACACGCATGAATATTTCTCAGCACACAAAGTGTTGCTCTCCTCCCTAACACATGCCAATCGGGAATCGGCCATCAGGCCATGGAATACAAATAGAAACAGGCAAACTGAGATCCTGTCGAGGCTGACTGCGGTAATGGAAGGGATCAGAAACATTGAGGTCAGTGTGGTATGAACATCAGAGGAGACGGATGACTCCAGGAGAAGTAATTGTCAATTCTTGATGTAACTAAGGAGGCGCAGATAGTGTTCGTTGACTTGAAGGAAGTACGAAGGCCGTTTGTTCTTAGACATATTTGTGGGAATGCTTTCAATTGATCAGATTCGTAAGTGATTCCACATGTTCACAACCCTGTTGAAGAAAATGCATTTAGCCACGGTCGAAATGGAAAGTTTTGCCTACAAATTTGTAGCCATTAGTACGAATTTAGATAAGTCTGGCTCAGATCCAGCTTATCAGAGCTTTTTATTTACTTGAATACCTGTATCTAGTCATTTCTAAACCATCTGTTTTCTGATTTCAAGTTGCGTTTAAGTTTATAAGAATTACCTAGCCTAACCTTCTTGCTCAAGGAGTCCCTTCTGTCTGCGAGAATTCAGTGAAAAATATCAAAAAAAGGCGCAAGCACTATGAATCGACAGCTGGGCAAGGATGATTGGGAGACTCGTGTTTTGCCAAACGAAAGAATAATGACCTCGGTGAGTGACAGCCAAAACCTGATCAAGAAGAACAGAGAAATGGTGAGAACAGCTCCATGTAAGCCCAAGATAGACAGCTCTGCGGTGTACTAGAGAATAACAAGTGTTCGGTTAGCGCGACGCACTAACCCTGACTCGTGTCAAAATTTCGCCCAAGGTTTACATCCTCTCTCTCTCTCTCTCTCTCTCTCTCTCTCTCTCTCTCTCTCTCTCTCTCTCTCTCGTGCACGCGTTTCTGATGCATGATTGCTTTGGTTTACTCATTTTTAATGTCCTCAAAATTTCTTTCCCATAGGTATTCGAGTGTTGAGGAGAAGTGGGGAGCTTTTCTTTGTCCGGGAGGGGCTTGGTAGAAGGTGCCGGGAGGAGTTTTGTATACAGTACCGTAAGAGGCTGTGTTTGAGGTGCCGGGAGGAGTTTTGTATATGAGGTAGCGTTCAGAGGCTCTGCATGAGATACGGAGAGGAGCTCTGGACACGGTTCAAAGGCAGTGTATGAGGTAGCAAGAGGGGATGTGTGCATGGTGCAGAGGGAGTCAGTGCAAGGTATCTAGTGAGGGGTCTGCACAAGGTGACGGTCGGGGCTACGCACGAGGTGAGCAGAGGCTTTACGAGGAGGATGTAGGGAGTGCCTGGAAGGTTGAGTAACACGAATTGCCAGGAATGAGGGGAGTACGTGGCGCCTGGAAGGAGATGGTACGTGGGAATACTTAAGAATACATTGGCAAGGACAGATAACAGGAGAACCTGCTGGTCCATAACGAGGTTATCTGCTGGAATCCAGTTACAATATCTCGGGAGTTTCTGATCCTATTTGAGGTTGAGACGGTTATTAAAGCAGAAGGTACCTACCTCCCCGCCCACCTGGTAGGTAGCAGGTGGTTGGGAGCCACCGGCCAGGAATGAGTACTACCGGTTGTACTTGCCAGGGCATCAGGAGAGAAAGTGGTAGGCAGGCACCTACCAGGAAGGTATATTACCGTTTAGCGGGTCTTCTAGTGGAGTTGTTGGAGTGGTACAACCGAGAGAAGGGCATGGAAACATATTAAACAACAACGATGCTTTATTGTTTAAGGTCCATAAAGTGAGATAGTCCATGGACAACGAGCTACGGGGGTGCAGGATTATGGAGAAGGGGCCAAGGAAGGTAAGGTCGAGTAATACAAAACTGGCTTGGCAGGTCCTGTGATGCTGGTGAGGATGTCAGATGAAGCAGGAGCACGTGGGAAGAGTGAGTGGCTGCCGAGTCTACGTGAAGCTCCTGTAGGAGGAGGTGGGCGAGTGTGGCACATATCACGGCTCCTGGAGTGTGCTGCGACTGCTGATTTCCGCTAGGGTTGCAGATGCTCCGAGAGGTGTGCTAGGGTTGTAGGAATGCCGTGGTCGTGGTCGTAGGGCCCTTGTTAAACAGCTGCTGTTCGCAACGGATGGAGGCGATGTCGTCCGCGGTGGCTGCCGAAGGTGCACGTTAAGAGATGAGGGTCCACTATGAAACCTGCCCGGATGATGAGACGTCAGGAGTCACTTTAGGAGTTCTACTGATGTTTGAGGCTGCCGGAGGGCTGCTTGTGTCTGGTGTCGCATCGCTCAGACTTCAGGTACTGAAGCGGTACATTTGTTTAGAGTGAGTCACTTGCCTGACTGCCTTCCTGTGGTGATACCCGGACTTCCCTGACTGCCTTCTTGCGGTGATACCCGGGTATATAAGAGGCAGGAAGGTCGGGTAGTCGGAGCCTAATGTCGCAAACTCTGACCTTTCTCCTTGCTGTTAGACTTAAAAATGGCTCTTCTGCTGGGAAGGATCAGGTCATCTACAATTACAGAGACATTTGCTGGGTTGCCACTGCCGAACATCGATTATGGATGGATGTTACGGACGTAGGCTGGTCTACCAAACTCATTTCTTTGGGGATAATCAGGTCAGGTGGGGTCTCCTCCTAGGGCTGTGTAGCGACCCACTGTCGCACCAGAACCATGATACCAGGTGTATAGTGCGTATTTGTCTGCACAATTCATGGTAAAATCTATGATTTTGTCAGAAAACGGTACATGAATGTGTTACTACATTTCCAATGAATTTGAGATTATGGGGACCATCACTCATTCGTGTCCATTCTATAATAACTAATGACTGTTACAAGATAAAACCCAATAAGCCAGGGTCTGTATCACACGTCACACATGCAAAGAAATACTCACGTGTTGTGACTGTGACGGTGTTCCTCCTCAGCTTGTCCTGTGGGTCCTCGTTCTTCATCAAACGTGTGTGGAAATCCGCGTGACCGAAGTTGAGTCACCACCGCTGTATGACAACACAGAGTTTGATCAAAATGTTGAAATGTGGATATGTGTAATCACAGTCCAACTGGGAAATCCCTCACAGGCTTGGCCTAGCCTTAGCACTAGTATATACAGCAACCCTTATTGAAATCACTGATTAAGACACTGGCCATGCAGGTACCCGGAGAAAACTCCCTTACAAGTATCCATCTCTACGCGTGTGGAAGCCATAATGCCACCGCAATGATGATAATTCCGAAGCTTTAAATTAGTCATTCGCTTGGAAGGATGGGTTCCTTCACAAGGTGGTCACTACCTTAATAATGAAAGGACCCGCACGAGGTGAACGCCGCACAGGCAACTTCCTACCTCCGTACCTTCGTAAATGGAGTGGTAAGTATGGCCCCCAGTTGGCCGAAGCCCCATTAAAGAAATAATACCCTCATGTTTCCTGGGCTGACTACCCAATGTTTTGCTGCTAAATATTTGGTAGAAGGGACGCACTAAGCGCTAAAGGTTGGGTTTTTACCGGGTCCTCTCAGCCGCAGCGCAAAAAATAAGAGTTTTGTAAACGTCTCAGGTTTGTTTATGTGGAGTCAGGAGGTGGAACAGTACCGGAGAGCTTGACCCACTACAACCTTCACTCGTGGGACTGTGGACTTCATTGTTAGTTGGCTGGCTGGATGGATTCAACAGACAAAGACGACTGGTTGGTCATGACGTTCATCATTGTTCATTTCAGATGACAGAACTCACGACAGCTTCCTGATTAGTCAAAGGTTATGTGAAAAACTGAAGAATCATTTTTTCATGTCATGATAAGGATAAGGGGGAAAAAACATTGGCCACATATATGAACATAAAGAACTGAGGCCTGCAGTGACGCAACCGAATCTACATCGAGTTAAAGCACTCTTCAACCTCCGGCCGTTATCGCCTTCTGATACACATTTGCAGCGAGAAAGTGCACATGAACTTAGCATCATCCTGAACACCTGAAGGACGTGATTAAGATCTCTCGTTTCGTGCTTATAAGATGATATTCACGACCTTAATAACCTTGGCAGTCAATGAACCTAAAGCCCAAATAGCTAGCCAATCAGCCTATGGTTACGAAGTTCTCTTAACATAACAGTCAACCAGTCTAACCGGTCCATAGTTACCATGCTCTCTTAACCTAGCAGGCAGCCAGCCAGCCTATAGTGGCGATGTTCTCTTAACCTAGCAGCCAACCAACCTATAGTGGCGATGTTCCCTTAACCTAGCAGCCAACCGGTCTATATTTACGATGTTCTCTTAACCTAGCAAACTTTATATTGCAAATATTTTGTGTAATATATAATCCAGTTAGTAATCCTCGTATCATATTTATTGTTCCCCAACATGGATTCGTCTGCACATTTATCAGCAAATGAATACAATATGACATCCAAACATTCCAGTGACAACGACCCAGCAGACCTTCCACTGACGTGAGCAGACGACGACACAGCTGTGACGTGAGCAGACAACGACACAGCAGCGATGTGAGCAGACGACAACAGTGATGTGAGCAGACAACGACACAGCAGACCCTTCCAGAGATATGAGTAGACGACGCAGCGAACCCCTCCAGAGATGGATGCACACGACACAAGTGATGTGAACAAAGAGCACAGCAGGTTCCTACCTCAGTGTGAGCTGACGACACAGCAGGCTTCTCCAGTAACGTGAGCTGACGACGCAGTATGCACCTCCAGTAATTCGAGCAGAAGGATACAACAGACCTCTCCAGTAATGCGAGCAGATGACAGCAGCTGACCTCCAGTCATACGAGTAGACGACACGGCAGGCTCCTCTTGTGATGTGAATTGACAAGGCACGAGTGACTTCCAGTGACGTGATCAAAGGACATAGCAGGGATCGCCAGTGATGTGAGCAGATGACAGAGCAGGGATAACCAGTGACGAGAGCAAGCGACACAGCAGACCTCTCCAGTGATGTAAACAAAAGATAAATCAAGCCTTGCCTTTATTGTAAGCAGGCGACGTAGCATCCCTTCCAGTGATCTGAAGAGACAGCTGTGCTGGCCTCTTCAATAATGTCACCAGATGACAGTGTGTAGTGAGAGATGTCAGCTATGGTAGAGGAACCAGCATATTGTGGGAAAGGTATCGTCTATGGTGCAAGACTCTCTATGTTCCAACACAAACGTGAAGTGTGGTGTAGGACCCATCATGCTGAGAGAGCGGCGTCAATTGTGGTGCCGGCCCCACCATGCTTTTAGAAAGGTGTCAACTTTCGAGCTAAAAGCACAGGATCTTCAGAGACGCGTGAGCTGTAGCGGAGGGACCAGTAGGTGACTGGTGTGTGAGGCAGGATAAAGTTGGGGGTAACGAGTATAGCTTTACCGGCATCTCCTCTGTGTGAGCCAAGGTTAACTTAAACCAACTCAGCTTGGCTAACCATCGTGCCTCCCTTCAAGTACCACGTATCGTCTTATCATACGCTGCCGGGGTTATCACATCGCAGCCAGGTCCAGGAGATGAAGTCAGTGTCTTTACTATTCTCAACTCGCAACTGCCGCCACTGTGTGACGGTGGCAACTGAGAGCCCTACAGACAGACTATGGTGAGACGAGACGCTTGTCCCCACCCAGGGCCAAGGCCAGCCAGGCAACCGGGAGCTGCACGATCTTCACCAAATATATTTTCCCCTGACACTCGCAGGTGTGAAAATAATTGGAAAAGTTGTGTTCAGTTTATGGGGAACGACGTCCAGGAAAAACTCGGATTCTGCTTTATTTTTCTGTCTATTGTTGCTACGTCAGGTTTAAGTCGCACGCCGCTTACTGGAGTAAGATGTAGACGAGGCTATAGAGACGAATGGAGTGTGAAACGGTTGACATGAAAGAGTAGAAAGTGGATAAATGTGGGTATGATAAGGAATCATCCGTTACGGTGCAGAAGATTCCGTCTCAGACTCTATGAAGAGGAGAGAATTTCGGAGAAAATGGAAAAACCTGCCTTTAAAGATGGCTAGGTCATCGTAGCTCGGAAAAACATGAGGTAGAAAGTTCCGAAGCTCACAGGTGCAGGGAAAGTTATCAAAACGCCCTACCTCTTACTTAACAACGGCCACACAATTAACATGACATGCAGTAGGCAGCAGAATATTATGTAGTAAAGCAGGCAGCTCTCGGAAGCAAAAACCAAAGAAATATCTCTCTAGAAGGAAAGTTTACCAACAATGCGGCACATAGCGGGAGAGTTGATATATCGAACTGCTTTATAATCAACTCCGTCTCGTAAGAATGTACAACCTCCCCAGTTGTATAAACCAAGAAATTGTTCAAGAGGAGAGTTAACGGTAGGTGTGGCCAAACTACGGCCCGCGGGCCATTTCCGGAGCACGAGTGCTTGGTATTTTTATCATACAAGGCCTTAAGTAAATAGAATTTGAAGTGATGGGAAATTACGCAATAAAAGATAATACAAAGCAGTCCTACTTCCCTTTTGTCTTCAATGTTATAAAAAAAAAGTGGCAGGAATGAGAAAACCAGTAGTTCGTACAGAGTACATTGTACTGTGTTCTAGGAGTACCTCTCCCACATACGTTAGTACGAGTTTAGACTATGTACTCCATCGGGCCCAAATTTGCGTCATTTATTAACGAAATGGGCAAGAGGTTGTGCGCTGCTATTCGTGTATCGGCTGTTATATCATTATGGGATTGATACTGATGGCGCAGTCTTATTACGAAGTAGTGAATGCAGAGTTTAATGATGATTAGATCGAAAAATGTTTTTCCATCAGTATCAAAGCCAGAACAGTACGCTTGCTATGCTCAGAATCTGTTGCAGTGATGAAAGAACACAATATTCTCCGTCATTATCATCAAAGCGTGTTGAAAAATATAATGAATTTAACGAACTGCTACGAAAAGACAAAAGTAGCATTTTTGATAAAGAGGTACAATGGACAATAAGAAGTATTCGCTAACGTTAATGCTACCGCTGAAGATAGTACAAAATTAAGTTATGCTATCAACGACCCAATTGTTAAACGACTTAAGCTACATGCGTTTAAACTGGCAGTTTGTAAACGAGTGTATTTGTAACCGCAGCAGAAATGTTGTGTCCTGAATAGAAACAGGTATTTTCTAATGTTAGTCTCTCATGGCACACGGCACTTACTCGAAGGATTGATGACGTGGCAAAGAACATAGAGAAACAAACGATTGACACAGTGAGGCAATTTGAGTCAATCTATACATAAGGATGAATCTACGGACGAATGTGATAATGTTCAGCTTGCCATTTTGGTACGTGGCACGACCTCAGATATTGAAATAACTTGTGTACATCAAATGCACATATGAGCACAAATATTGTAGAAAGAACATCAGAAGTTATCACGACACGAAGAAAAGCCCTAAAGAATTTTCTAAATACGTTATGAGCAATAAATAAAATCAAGGATAATATCTACCCATTACAAAATGCAACTAGCACCTTAACTAGCCTGAAATGGAAATTCTTTTAACAATTATATCGATCTAGTGTCAACTGTCCAAAATGTGTCAAATATACCACAATCACATAACCTACTTCTGGACACCAAAAATAAAGACAAAAGACTAGACATAAAAGGTATTTAATGACATAAGTTACATAAACAAGATAAACTAAATCCTAACAGATCATCTGGTCGTCCTAACGATATCTTCCCCACAACAATGAAAGACGTTAGCCACGTAATAGCTCTCCCAATCACCAGAATTTTCAACAAATCGTTACAGGAAAGTTAACTACCAAAAGACTGGAAACTTGCTAATGTAACACCAGTTTTCAAAAAAGGACTTACGTAATGTTCTTGGAACTACTGTCTTATCGTCCTTACTACTGTCCTTGGAACATGGCAAGAAGAACAAAAAGAAACAAAATTGTTGAATTCCTAGAAAATGAGAGAGCGATAACAAGGCGATACAAAGTAATTCAAAAAACAGTAACATGCCACTGGATCTTATCGAGGCTGTTGGTAACGATAGAGGAAGATGTCACACACAGGTTAGTGTGGTAAGAGTAGAATAGTTTACACAAGTTTCAAAAGGTGAAAACCAGCAGTTTTTCATACTCCAAGGGGCACAAATAATGTCAGTTGTGGACTTAAAGTGATATATATATCAACCTCATTCTTTAACGTCTCTATGGTACTGCTTTCAACCACTAACTGGTATATCATTCCAAACGTAAATGATTATATTGGTGGAAAAGTGCTTCACCTCATTCGAAGTAACACGTTTGCCCACGAGTTTGTATCCATGACTTAGCGAGAGATCAGAATTATGTAGTCGTAAGTAGCTACCTAGATCGAATTATCGAAAAGTTTGACGATTTTTAATATCTTTATTAGATCACTTTTAACTCTTTTCTAAGCTATATGTATCTGTTAGCTTTCATTGGATTCTGTCTTTTTTTAGGATGATTACCGCGCCTGAACGTAATATTCGATATGAGAACGCACCAATAATGTTTAAAAAGTGAGGGAGTGTTTTCCCGATTTAAATCCCAGAAATATCTCCGCCCTTTTTATTGCTTCTGTGCACTGGTTACTTAACTTCAAATAATTTTCTTCCACCTTTAGTCGCTCAACAAAATTCAGACCATCTTACTTCTCGTTTGAACTCTCTAAATATAAATTTTTGCAGTGATCGACACCAGAATTCAAGTCCCACTTACAAGCCTGAGTCCATTTGTTTGTCTACGTCGCTTTGAAGTTACAAGGTCATTTTCAGGTGTAGATGTATTTCCCAGCTTAATATAGTCAGCAAATTTCAATCATCAAGATACATGAAAAAGAGAAACGGCCCCAAGATTGATCTGTGCTACGCACCACTTGACACGTCTAATTATTCCGTCTTGGTCGTTATCAAACAACTGTTTACGGCCAGTCATCCAGTATTTCCAAACCACCGAAGTACAACCCCATGTATACCATGTGACAATTTTTGTTAGTAACCATTGATGAACTTCGACAAATAATTTTCCGAGAAATTCAAACAGATGACATTCATCGTTTTACTTTTGCCATGCATGTTCGTGGTATCATAAACGAAATCAAGCAGAAAACTGCAACTGGTGAGGCTTCACGTGATGAGCAAGGTGCCGGAAGGTTCCATTCTAGGACCTGCATTTTTCATTATCAACGACCTGGACACTGGACTCACCTGTTGAATATAGACAGACGACACCAAATTAGGTAACAGCCCACTCCAAGGAAGACTGTCTGAAGATGCAAAGGGATGTAGGCAAACTGGTACACTGATCAGAGACCTGGCGAGTGATCGAGTTCATCCTGGAAAAATACAAAGTAATTCGCTACAGTACTAAAGATTTAAATCATGAACACTAAAATGTTTAGTAAATATTTTCTAAAAACTAAAGGAAGAAATAGACCTTTCAGTGTTTAATAATCATGGCTCTTTATCCGCCATGACCTAAAATACGGGTGTTTATGGGTCATGACCTAAAACTACTGAGAAACAATACCTGGTTGTATACACTGAAGCCGAATGTTTGGTTTCATAGCTCGAAAAATGAAAAATAAAACAGAAGATACAGTACTCACATGTACACAC
>JAUUDY010391544.1:0-10922 GCA_032361765.1 Panulirus inflatus
GGGAGGATTTCCAGCCACCCGCTCCCTCCCCTTTTAGTCGCCTTCTACGACACGCAGGGAATACGTGGGAAGTATTCAAGATAAGGCTCAATGCACTATCAGAAGATTTGACTCAGCCAAAATATTTACCAACACTGATGAAGAACCTACTTAACCAAACACTGCAAGTCTTACGCTTCCATTTACCTGGTGTCTGTTACTGCACATTACTGTATCATGATGGCAGAGGAAGAGACTTTCACTGGTGACAGAGCACTGTATCTATTCCTATCAAGTGACAGATGTTGGTTCAAGAACCTTTAGGGAAAATAAACTCATTGGCAAAAAATCACTCACTAGAATCACTCTGTAATGACAGATGGCAGTTCAAGACTCTTAAGGGACAGTTCTTTCCATTTTATGGGACAAATCAATATGGCAGCTACTGAAATATCAAATAATGGTTCAAGGATCTTATGGAGCAGTTCATTCAAGGAAACAGTACCTCCACAAAATGAAAAATGGTGGTTCAAGGTTCTTATAGGACAGTAAAGTATCATTATGAAATGACAAATGGTGGTTTTAGGCTCTGAAGATCAGGCTCAATGAATAAGTACCAAGCTGATATGAATAAATACGACTGAGGGTCTTCTGAGAAAGTTCCTTCCTTGCGTACGTTTGAGGTTTTTTACAATTCTAAGGAAAGTGGAAATAATCACAACTCCTTATTTCTGTTATCTTTAAAAACATCCAATCTGTTGTTGGGATGTGGCTCAATAGGATGGAGATGGTGGTAAGTGTCTAGTGAACAAAAATATATACTTTGAGATAATAATACATGAAACTTACTTCTCCTAGTGTGTTTGAAGTTTGAACAGTAAGCAAACAGTTACTTTTGTCAGTGAAATAAAAGGGGTCCATTAATTTCATGAAGTGTTAGTTCTTCCCATATGAAAATTCCTACAAACTAAAAAATTGCTCTAAAACTACAACCCATATCATATGGGGAGAAAAGGGGAAAGCAAAGGATTATCTTAAAAATTCTAGTACTCACTAACCAGTCCTAATCATGCAAGTTCCATTAACACTTTAACGAACTGGAGGAGCATCCCATAGGCCAATACCAAAGTGAATCCAGCAACCGCTAGTGGTGCTTAGCCATGCATAAGAATTTACAAACTAATGTAATTTGTGACATCATTTTAAGTTATAAATCATGCTTTTCAAAATGTATTTGTTTGTAAATGGTTGCTCTATAATATAATAAACACACAATATATTTGAGAGAAAGAGCGTACCAATATCACCATTTACAATATCACTTTCCCTACTCTCTTTCAATAATTGCCTTTCTCCTTATTCTCCAATATCTTATGGGTATTGAGAGTAATAATCTCATTTGTGGAAATAAAAAAAATACCCATAAAGCATTATAAGGACACTTCTGAGACAAATACAAGTGGTTCATATTTACTTTGGGAGAGGATAATGGGTGTTGAGTCTAGGCTAGCCTCCACACCACCAGACAAATTCACAAACTACTCATGAAGAGAATGGGAAACATCTTGCATACCATTTATACTACCAGAAACAACAGATGATGAATAAAAGTGTTTTTGTGAATTTTTTAAGAAACTCACACTGCATTTGTCATCAGTTCATTTACATAAGTTTTATCAATGACAAGACATATGTTACTGGTTCGTTAAAGTGTTAAGTACAAGAGATTAATGAAACAAAGACACTAAACGCACTTTAGGTTTTCATATCATGCCATAGCTAAGATACTGGGTACCATCAGTATGTTTGACTGCTGGCACTGCAATAAAATACTTATTACTATCAGCATATTCACATTTAGTACTAATGCTAACAACCATATATCCTAACCATGCTATGTTAAGCCAGGGTTTGAATAATACTTGTATTATGGTTATATCTAATCTTCTTAATGTTATTAAAAGGATAACTCTACATAGAGACAACATTAAATGATGCAAAACCATATGCTGTAAATCTAACAGACAAAATCTAAAGAAACTATTCTCCTACATAATAAATACTAGATGATTTTGTCATGAGTTATGTTTTCTGCATATATCACTGAGGCCATTTAATAACAAGCATAAGAGCAAAACCAGGGAGTTGAATTCAAAAATAAAAAAATGTCTTTAACAGAGACGGCTGCATCAAGTGATTATTCAATTGTCGAAGATTACCATTTGCAAATTATTGTATCAACTTTCTAACAATACAGAAAATCAAAGAACTAAAAAGTTCTGGAGACAAATACAATGCCTGAAATAAAGTGCATGTCATGAAAATGATGGTTAGTCAGTTAGAATGGAAAAATGGTTAGGATATAGTCAAAGTAGTTTCTATGCTTCCCTCATAATAATGACAATAGGAGCTCAACTTGATGTAAAAGTATCTCTGTAAGACACACCTCTGCCTCAGAATTCATTACTAAAATCTAAAAATCCTTAAACAGCTACTAGATACAATACAACAACAATAACACAGGACAACAGGAGTTGGTACTTACAAAGGACATAACGCCACATCACATTCACTAACCTTCTGTAAATAGGTCACATAAAACAAAATCAGTACAAAGTTCACAAATATATGACCTCAAACATATTAAAAGTTTATAAGTAAAATAGCAATATTCTTACAAATAAAACACCATTCACATGTACGGAGACATAAATAAACAAAATAATATTCTAATATCACTAGCATATGAAACCTATTATGCAGTAAAACTCAACAAATATTGGCCATTTGTGTCTGATATTCAATTCATTGCTCAGGGAAACTATTCATGTCCAAATATGCAAAACCGCATATATATGGCTTAAATTTCAACAAAATCATGGGCATTCCAGTACATATTCACTGAACTGAAGAAGATTCACTTAAAAAGAGGATAACACATGATGGCCATAAAATAAAGTCATTAAATTTATAAATGCAGACAAGTAATCCCAAACTTTGCATAAACCAAAGTTCACAAAACACAGATACTCCAGTTCAAAGTATTGCGGTGATCCCAATTCTCTTTGTATCTCTATTTAAGTATTTTCCCATTCACCCTAATAATGTCACTATCCAAGAACGTGCCTTTCTTCATATTCTGTCGTCAACCATAACCCACAGTCCCACCCAAAGAAGGACATGAAAAAAAAATCTCATTAATTCTTGTTCCCCAGATCATCAAAAGAATCATGTGGCCTTCAACGTCCCCTCACTGCTCCAACTTCACCATCAAATATCTTTACCAAATTAACCAAGTTTAAGTAAGGGTGATGCGTAGGGAAGGGGCATGACCACAGGCTCTATGGGTGGAGGTAGACTCCATAAGTCCCCAGAAAAGGCAATGACCACTCACCAAGGTCACAAATGGGTTACTGTGGTCCAGCCTACAGAGCCACCATACAGGTAGCATTCAATTTACAATGGAAAGTACATGTGTAGACCGATATTCTGCTACATATCACATGACTGATGTCCACTGCATCAAAAGAGTTAAGTCTGATATCTTTTTTTTTATCTATTTCTTTCCAGTTTATTTTGTTGAAATCGACGTTCTGATTACACAGGTCATCAATATAAACTTTTGATGTTTCATTATTCTTTTTTCCATGTTCAAATTTGGAGTATGTTATAGTTACTTCCAAAATGTTAATCAGAAAAACATTTGCATTTGTGATAAGCACCAAGTTGTTGATGAACAAAAGGTCTAATGTGGTGATTCTTCATGTTATACTATTAATTTGTAACAACTTATCACATGTTATCGTTACTCTGTTCAAGCAGAGACCCACTGTTTACTGTTCTTCACCTAAATCTACAACCATAGTCTGCTCCATGCTCTTTTTATAGACTGAGGTGGAAACTAATACATCCAGACCGTATCATAAATGTTTTTTTTTTTTCAAGTGTCTCCTACCTTTGATAATATTTCTCATAATCATTTACCATTTCCTACTTTAAACGAAGCACCAGAAACAGATGAACAACAGTCCATATGCTTCCTTATACTCTCTAGCTGTCATGTAAAATGCACCAAAAGCATAGCAATTTGTGCTACTGAGCTACTTGAAGTGCCACATGAGGAGACCACGAACAATCAATGACAGAACAGCACCTGATGTCCTGTGATGCCCTGCTGGATGTGTTGTGCTCCTGGACACATCACAGGAGATGAACTCGTACAGTAAAGGCACACAAGCACATGTTGTAATGCACCACCTCATGCAGTCAAGGGAAGTGCTAGCATACACTGCATTTCATCATGTTTTGTAAAGGAAAACCAAGCACAGTAAAAACACACCAGCATGTGTTCCACTCCTTGATATGTCTTAGGGAAGGCAATAAAGAGTCAATGACAAGTAAACATATGTTGCTTGATTCATCAAAAGGAAAAGATATCCTGTTTAACCAAAGACAGCATCAACAAGGAACATGATATTTGAAGCATCATATAAGACACTGTACCATCAAAGACACATCAGCATGGACTTTGCTTCTTATTGCATCACTGGGTAAGACACAGTACAATAAAAAAAAATTCAGCATATACTGTGTGGCTTGATGTTTCACAAAATGAGACATTGTTCTGGAAAAGGCTGCCAAGTCCACTCCTAGGTACCTAAAGCAATCCACTTCCTCCAAATCCTCCCTGTTTCACACTTAATCTCAACCCATCCTGTCTCACTCTCCTGCTCCACTTCATTAACTTATTTTCATTCACATTTACGTTCAGGTTTTCCCTTTGACAAATTAAGGAGTTTCTTTCAGGAGTCTGCCACCAGAGCCATGACATCTGACAAAAACCAATTCATCTCAAATGCCACTCCCCAACCTTAGCATATTACAGACCTGCCCCTCTCCCTACAGCTCTTGCATTCAACTCCCTCATCACCCTCCTTATAAACAAAGTAAACAACTGAGGAATCAAAATACATTCTTGACACTGACCCACCTTCACTGGGAACCATTCCCATCTTCACTGGGAATCATTCATCTTCCTCCCTTCCTACTCATACATATGCCTTACTCTCCCGTAAAAATTCCTCACTGCATCGGTAACTTTCCACTCACCCCAAGTTTTCAGAGCAACTTCCACGAGATCTCTCTATTAACAGTATCATACATTTTCTCCAATCCATAAATGCCAAATACAACTCATTTTCTTTCTCCAAGTGTTTCAGACACAAATTCTTCTCCACAGTCAGATGTTCTTTGCATGCCTATACCTTCTCAAACATCACATCTTTCTTTTTTCAAACGTGTCTACAATGAAATGCAAGTCACCTCTAGAAAGTGCATAAAGTATCCTTTAGAGAAAAAAATCTAGTTTCTGCCATCATTCCCTTGAGAAAAAGTCTAGTTTCTGACATCATTCACAAGAGGCTAAAACTGACACACATTGCTCCACTCCACAAAGATGGAAGCAAAGCAATAAAAAACAATCAACTGAGAGCATTAACATCGCACATCATAAGAATCTTCGAAAGAGTCCTAAGAGGTAACCTGACTGACTCTGGAAGGGAACAAGCTTCATAACCCAAGACAACATGGTTTCAGGGCAGGAAGATCTTCTTACGATCTTGCCTATCTCAGTTGCTCGACCATTATGATAGGATCGTTGAAGCTGAAGCTCTGGAAAACAAAGAAAATGCTGAAGTGATTTACAGAGACTGCAAAAGCACATAAAATGTGAAAGATGAGAATAACTGGAAAATCTGTGAGACAACTAAATAACTTCTTACCAAACAGATCATAAGTTGTTGTAAACCATGCCATATCTAATGCATCCATATCATCCTTTGCAGGTGACTAAGAACAAGCATGAGAATCACATCAATAGAAGATAACGAATGGCTACATAAGAGACATAAACGAAGTCTTCAACTGGGCAACAGAGAACACTATGCTTTTCACTGGAGATAAATTTCAACTCTTCCAGCATGGGGAAAATGAAGAAATCAAAAACAATAAAAATACAAGACAGACACAGACACAATCATGAACCAGTTAAATAATGTGAAAGACATTGGAGTAATAATGTCAGACAACCTAACCTTTTTGAAAAAAAAAAAAAAGTTGGCTGAGGCAGAAGGATGGCAGGCTGGACCCTGTGACCTCTCAAGACATGAAATAAAACAATGATGACATCATTCAAGGTATTACTTTTTTCACAAATTGAGTATTGCTGCATTCTAACATTACCCTACAAGGCAGGGAAGTTGTAGATACAGGAAGTGTCAAGACATTTGTCACAACCCATCTTAATGTCATAAAGGAACTAGATTACTGAGAATGACTAAAAACATTGATGCTATACTCCCTGGAGTGTAGACGGGATAGGTAAGTCATTATCTATACCTAGAAAATCCTAAAAAATATGGTTCCCAACCTACACTAGTTAATAACATCCTACTGGCATGATAGGCATGAATGACTTTGTAAAATATCTATCGATACTTCTGAAGCCTGTTCCCTTCTGGAACCCCCTCAAGGGGTGGCCACAGCAAAAAAGCTCCCACAACTGGTGAACTCCACTGCTGCTTTTTAACCTTTAATGCCTCACCCTTAACAGGCCACTGGCAGTGGGCAACTCTTGCACAGTATTTTCAGAGGCTTCTACTTAATGTGCCTACCAACTTTCTGTTGACTGTGTATACCTAATGTTCCAATCTAAATACTTTTACCTATTCTCCCATCTAATATTCCTACCAACCACTTCTACCCAATGCTCCTGTCTCATGTTCCTACCTACTGCTTCTATCTATTCCTCCTACCATTTTGCTAAAAGGCAGAGCTAGCACAAAGCACTCACCACAGGAAAAATCTTGAGTTACAAAGAATGAACTGTGTGAGTTAAGTGGTGTCAAGTGTTATGCATGACATGGAGAGACTGTATTATTATGAACAGAATGCCAGCAGTCCACATGTGGGTGAGGCAGAAAGAAAAGGCAGCTATCTGAGTCAGGGGAGTGCAACTTCACAACCACTGAAGCGCAAGCTCATTACACAGCCATCTCTAATCCTCCCAATACCTAGGCAGGTAGTATCAGTAATAAACCTCCCCAGTCACTGGCTGCATACCAACTACTACAAAAAACTTTGTAAAATACTACCTCTGAAATCCAGAAGTGACATATGCATAAAAAGAGAGAGCACCTTAAACATCCAGGCCCCAAGACTCTTCAACATTGACCTTGCCATCTACCATCAGAAACAGAATGGGATGCATGGTAGAAAAGTTCAAAAGTGTACTGGACAAGGGCTTACATAATGTACCAGACCAACCAGGCTGTTAGGGTTATATGGGCCTGAGGGATGTGGCTTCAAACAACTTGGTCAACCAATGACCCAGTCCAGCAGCCCGGGCCCAGCCCAGGTGAAAACCCACAAAGGCTCCACAAGATATCCACAAGGATGTATCCACCGCCATTTCCTGCACCAACAAGGTAGTATCAGGAACAAAAAAAACGGCTTCATTTGCTAAAATGTCAAGTTTAATACACCAAAACCACAATCCCCATCCATAAGTAGGCCTCAGAAACCTTTCTATGGTTTTCTCCAGCCACTTCCTATGCCCTGTAATAAATAATCAATAAGTAATGTTTCACTGTAAGCACTATTAACGATCAGGAGAAAGAAAATCACTCCAAACATCACCATGGTGGGTTTAACATTAAAATTAGCCTGCCAGCAACACAATATATCACAAGTGTAAATCATATCACAAAATTTAGCAGTATCAACACAGAAAATATATCAGTATTCTCAAGAATGACAGCTGAAACCTCAAGGAGGCAAACTTTTAATACGTAAGTTTAACAGTTATTAAAAAAAAAATCCACACTGACTTGATGACAATAAGAAACTCATGGCACAGACAGCTAAAGTGGGGGAAGGCAGCAGCATGACACTGTGGATAGGGAATGGGGGTACAGTTTTAGAAGTTACCACAGTTTTTGAGTAGTTTTGTCACATCACCCTTTAAAACAGGATAGTTTGCTTTTTTTTGCATTAACTATGACGGTGAAATTTCTAAAGAGTGTTTTCCTATTCTGAAAATGTCAGCCATATAGCTTCAAGTTTCATAAGAGAACTACAAGAGTGAGGAGTGAGAAATTTGATAAAAAAAAAGATACTTCCAATACATTTTCAGAACTCTGTTAAGAGTATGCAACTTAATGTAGAATTTACAACTTACATTTAACACCACGAAAAGAATAATACTTTCTGCTTAATATTCAATTTAATACACGAAGATATTCTTACCTAAGTAATGTGATGGCACTGCTGAGCCATTTTAAGTAACACACTGTAAAATAAAGGTACTACCAAAACCCCCATTATAAGAAAAGCTATCAAACTTTTAATTAAGAGCATACATACAATCAAACACCTACAGTCCTGCATTCCAGACTTCAATAACTTTCATAACTTGGCACTATTGTTGGAAGAATTTACTGCTCTATTGTCTAGGCACTGTCCTGGCATCTGCTCTTCACTAAAGCCCAGTGTTAGCTCTTTGAACTGCTATGCATAGCTAATTACATGAAGCAAGTGATGCTACAAGAATTGTTTAAGAAGGCCTTAAAGCACTGTACATGCCCAAGTACCAACCGAAGAGCAACTCTAACCATATCACAAACCCCCTGCATGATGCTCCCAAGCCTGAGCTGAGTTTCAAACAAATTTAGACTAGCTCTTATATTGGATGTAATGCAAGACTCATTCTCTGCCCCTCCTAAGTCATCAACCTCACTCCGAGGTTACTCATATTCACTCATCCTTAACTGCACCAGATGCCATTCAAAGCACTTCAACTCCTATGTAGTTATCTATTGCTTCACCTGTATGCATTGTACATTCTAAAATTAGTAAAAGGAAAAATTTCTGATAAGTATAATAAAGATTACAACTACAACTCTGTGTAATAGTTGCACAAACCTAAATACAGGGAAAACAAAACTCCATTAGTTGCTATAATCTATTTGATATGCTCTTAAGTCATCTTGGTGCGTGGTGAAATTTCACACATGCTTTTAGAAACTCGCACTCAACTTTATCTTGGTGCTGCATGTCATTAGAGCATCACCAGCGTGCACTGTTTGCTCTGTTTTGAACATGAGGTGGTCATATCCACTTCACTCAATTCTTCTGTGTCTTTTGTCCTTGGCTAATAGACTCTACTAAGCATCCATGACCCAATGACGAGTGTAGGGGTTCTAATGATATAAAAAGAAAACACATCAATTCTTTCTGAATTCTACACAATTAAAGCAAGGCATAACACAGCATAACCTGTGTAAGCCTTTTGGAGCCAGTTCTTACATTTATGACAGAAAGAAGCAATGTGAAAAGCTGCATAAATTCTATACTGAAAGTGACATGAATATGGGTAATGCTAGATATACCATATTTTCATACCAAACTGCCTTTCTCACTTTAGCAAAGTAGCATCCAGGATAAACAAAAAATGACTTCAACTGCACATATAAAATCTCTAGCTGTCTTGTATATGAAGAAAAAATTACCACGACTGCACATATATATTCTATAGCTGTCATGTATAATGTATCAAAACTAGCGTAACCCACCATTAACATGCCCCAGAGACTAAACCTTGACTGCTTCATATGCTCTGGTTCAGTATAGCTCAATAGAAAAAAAAAAATATAAAATATAAAGCAAATCAAAAGGCCTATGAAACTTTAAGAGCAGATAAGAGCTAAAATCAAACAAGGTCGCGTAACAACATTTGTCCATAAGCTGGAAAGAAAAGGAATAATAAAGATGTTACAAAAATGCAAAACAACTGCAGTAAGCATTCCAGCCATAGAAATACAGTAATCACAGTGACATACAGACCACCAAGAATAAAACAAGCATAATGTAATGAGATTTTAGTAGATCAGAAGAGCTACTATTTATCATTATCACCATAATCATTATCACTATCATCATTAATAATATGATAATTGTTATCATTATCATTTCCATACATATTCGTCATTTCCCGCATTAGTGATGTAGCATCAAGAACAGATGATTGAGCCTTAGGGGGAAAATCCCCACTTAGCTCCCTTCTCAGCTCCTTGTTTTGGAAAAGTAAAACAGGAGGGGAGAATTTCCATCCCCCTGCTCCCACTCCTTTTAGTTGCCTTCTGCGACATGCAGGGAATACAAGGGCAGTATTCTTTATCCCCTATAGGCCGGGATTATAATTACTATTATCACTATTCTCACCATTATTATTATCATTATCATTATCACTAGTTATCATTATAATTATTGCAGTTTGAAGGCTGTGCTACAATCAGCAGCAGGAAAAGGATAGACTTTTAAGGAGTGAGAAGACTGATGAGATTTCACTTAAATAATACAACCTCCCTGAAAGTGATTTTTCCCTTGCAGTGTAACCACAAGTAGGCAGTCTGGTATGCCGGATGAAATACTGAAAAATATAAATAAACCTGAACTAACTATTGTAAGGTCTGTAAGGTCTGTATACTTTAACTTTCATTTCACTGAATGGTAAGAAAAGAGCACAGAATATGGATGCAGTTACAATTATAAATAAGAAAGTAATGATGGCGTGCACACTGAGTGATGGTACCAAGAAAAGGGTTTGGATAATGCTCACTCAGAGAGGAATAATGGCATTACGGAAAGGTGTAATATGGCGCCAACATAAAAAAATATGAGGACGCTTGTGGACAGGTTGTGATGTAGCATCCACTGTCCCAGGAGGTAAGGTACGTACTTCTGGACGGCCTTACAACCCTATCGCTAACACCATTATTGCCCCGAGTTGTGTAGCGTTGTTCATCTATGTTCGTAACGAAACCCTTCTCATTTGCATGTAGTACCTAATAACAGCATAAAGATACAAGTAGGCCAAACAAAAAATA
>JAUUDY010391655.1:0-10948 GCA_032361765.1 Panulirus inflatus
GGCAAAAGGCATGACGAGGGTTGCTATGCCATCAAATTTGAATTCTGTTATATTCTATCAATGAAATCGCTTTAATATTTGCTTCACATCAAGTAAACAAGAATCTTACTTATATTCACAGTTCAAACGGCGTTGTACTAATTTGCATCAAGTATTTTTTTTTTCTGAAATCTTTGAATAGTATCACTATATTCAAAGTTCTATTTTACATTTCATACCAGACTTAAAACATCAGCCCCTAGTGAGTTTGGCCACCCATTCAAGAGCTACGGTACAAAGAACCAAACTTCTGAGAAGGAAAACAAAGAAGAACGCGATTTTAAGATACGCCTCTGACGCCAGTGGCTGGGGCTTGCACATGACCACCCTCAGGTGTATTTGTGCATTACTCATCCTTCCATTTCCATTCAGTAAAAATCCTCAGACTAATGCCTTAAATCCGGAATAGACGTTGCTGTTCATTATATATGACATCAGTAGGAGGTCACGTTGCTTCTCGCAGACTCAGACCCGTTTCAGATGGCACGTTACGGTTGAGCGTACTTGTATCAACTCTACGGGATGTTCACGCCAGGTTCGGTCACCAGTTACGTCGTCAGTGCAGCAACCTTAAACCATCTCTCCGGGATGTTCACATCAGTTATGGTTGAGGGGACTCAAGCGCCTCGGAGGAATGAACTTGACTCCGTTGTCTTGAGAGGCCAAAGCGGCTCACGTATCGGCACTCACCATATGGTAGCTTTATCGTATTCAGCATCTGATGCCTCTCATGTTAAGAGTTTATTTCCTTCTGTAATTAGTGTCTAATATCAGGATTGCAAGTTTTCTTTGTGACTCATCATCAGTTTTATGGAACAATAAACTGTCAACTTCTTTTCAATATCAGTGAAAACTACTCGCAGATTACTTTATCGATTTAGTTCCATGTTAGATTATTATTTTTTTCTTTTGCAAGTACGTCACTAAACACACATTGGGTTTCCTTGAGAAGATAAAGTTCGGCAGTTGTTGAGAAGCTTTACGACCGAGCTGCGTCATCCTGAGCAGCACATAAAGCCGGAGAATCTTATCTTTTTATAGCATAACATATCAAAAAGTTTGGCAGTTCTTGATCAATGCAAGAGTTGTAAAATGGTTATGATATCACTGAATTAGTGACTTGAGAATCAATTTTTTTTAGGAGTTTAACGACGATGAACATGTTGGAATGAATAAGATCCTGAACATGAAAACAAAGTTACTGAGCTAATCTCAATGTTTGATGGCGATGACCGTAATAAATTCATACATATAAAACTTTTAAGGCCAACTCTTCATTGATTACGGGTCGACCAAAATCAAAGCTCCGTTTATCACGATCAGCATATTACAGTCGAGGACAAATGCTCTGAGACATGCCTAATTGAAGCTATGTATGAACTATTGTCTCGACACGAAGAGAAAGAGTTCTTGGTACATACTCGACCAGTTTCAACGGGAATGTCAGACTTAAAGCATTTCCTGAGACTTAAGTTTCCGACCGTACACTCTTCTCAGAGTACGAGTCTCGTTTCAAATCCAAACGTTGGTCTTCGTGATCGTAAATGAATGGCACAAGACTGTTGTTATATAACACACATAACCAGATGATTGCAGCATCCATCTCTATCATAAGGAATAATTATGCTGCCAGGAAAAGAGCAATTTAGTCAGATTAATTGGCAGTTCAGAAATACACTACTTCCTTTCGTGAAAACTGAGTTGTGTCCCACTTTCTTGGTTGTTGGTCGAATACTCTATAAATGATAAATGTAATATGAATTTATGTTAGTGGGTTTTAAGCCCTAAAGGCTGTCTGAATAAACGAGGCCAGCCAGTGTGGCTAGGTTAGCATGTTCGTTTGTGAGAGTATGACTCTTTATAGGCATAATTGAGTGTGAATGAGTTCACATCAGTATGTTGTAAGACCACTGGACACAGATCATAATAGTGTAGTAATATTTGTTGGTGTGTCTACTTCATTAGGGAAGTTATTCGACTGATGCAAGCGCTCAAGGGTGAATTTCTTATTGCACTAACTTGGCCATAAACCCAGGTAAACGTCAATGCTCCTTGAGGCAGTAGGATGTGAGCAAAGTTATGTGATAAACACGTTCATCCCTTGTCACCAGCCAAGTAACGATATTCTCAGTGAATGCCTGACAAGGTCCTCTACTACCGTTTTGAAGCAGCGACCGGAATAGTCTCACACCCTCCACGGTGGGGTTACCGACCTTGTCCTCTGTCTCTTTATAACCATACTGCAGGGTTACTATCCCTCTCTAGCATAACCATACAACTGTCTCTCATTTTCTCCCTCGTTATCTACCGGACCTCTTGCTCTCATACCTACTAACCCGTTTTTATGTCTATTTTCCTTTCCAAGGCTTGGCTTCAAAGACGAAATTTGTCCCTAATGAAGCGTTATAAAACGCTCTTGTTATCAGTTTATGAATATGACTTTTCTGTCCTTTGATATGCAACTACCACAACGTTCGTCGGCTATTTTGATCCTCGATTGGTATCGACGGTGCCAGGATTCGTCTTGAGGTTAGACAGTTGGAAGAGGAAGCTACAACCGACTGAAGAGGATATAGAAATTGTGGCTTTTTCCACCTATATTTCAGATAATGGCCTTATCGTTCAGGCACACGTTCATAATGGTTTTTAATCGATTTTCGTGGTAGAGACAGCATTTAAGTGAAGAAGTTCTCCATGCAAATGGCCAGTATAAGTAGGACCGCTAATGGAAGCAAGCAACAAGTATTAGCAGGGGGAGAGGAGTGTTGGAAGACCCCCCCCCCCCCGGCTGTGCTGTTGATTTTGTTGGTGCTGATGCACTGATGACAGCACTAGATATGCCACAGTGGTATCAGTTCTAGTGCTGTTTTCTTGCTGTTCGTGTTGATGCTACTGCCTTGCTCATAGCGCTAGTGCTGTTGTCTGCTGCATTAGTGCTACCTCGCTGTTGCTTTCAAGGTTGCTGTGCTGCTGTGCTGGCCATTAAGGAGGAGGAGTTAGCGCCACAGGGGAGCGATAGTGTGTACTCATTCTTACAGGAGGGTGAGGTGGCGGTGAGTGTGCCCTGGGGCTTCAAGCTGTAGATTTTATTCTACACTATGGTGTCTATGGTGTGGTCAGTTGGCGAGTGTGAGGTGATGGTGTGGTCAGCTGGCGGGTGTGGGGTGAGGGTGTGGTCAGCTAGCGAGTGTGGGGTGATGGTGCGGTCAGCTGACGAGTGTACTGGTGATGGTATGGTCATTTGCCGAGTATAGTGGTGATGGTGTGGTCAGCTGGAGAGTGTGGAGGTGATGGTATGGTCAGCTGGTGAGTGTAGTGGTGATGGTTTGGTCAGCTGGCGCGTGTAGTGATGATGGTGTGGTCAGCTGGTGAGTGTGGGGGCTGATGATGTGGTCAGCTGGTGAGTGTAGTGGTGATGGTGTGGTCAGCTGGCGAGTGTAGTGGTGACGGTGTGGTCAGCTGGTGAGTGTGGGGGTGATGATGTGGTCAGCTGGTGATTGTAGCGGTGAAGGTTGTTGTCAAGTGGTGAGTGTGTGTGTGGGTCATAGTGCGGTGAACTGGAGATTGCTGAGTGATGGTGTGGTCAGCCGGTGAGTACAGTGGTGATGGTGTGGTCAGCTGGTGAGTGTGGGGGTGATGGTGTGGTCAGGTGGCAGGTGTGTGGGTGATGGTGTGGTCACCTGGCTAGGGCAGTGTTGATGATGTGGTCAGCCGGTGAGCGTGGTAGCGGGTGTGGTCAGTTGGCGACTATCTAGGTAGGTACAACCTGATGAACTAATTCAGTACAGCCAGACGTGCTCAGCATCAACTAACCTTTTACCTCCCTCTGTTTCCCCTTCAACCTCTCCCAGCTCCTCCCTTCTCTCCAGCCCCTCCTCCCGCTCTCACCACATCCTCACACTCCTCAATCTCGCCCAGTTCTAATGTGGTCGTGTGTGTGTTTTTACGAATTCCAGGATTCTGATGGAGGACACGGTGATATCTACACCCTCGTCTGGGTGTGAGTGGCCCAAGTGTATGACCTTCATTGATCACCGTGGGTCCAGGCATGACCTTGTCCCTCACAGGAAGATCATCACAACCTTGTGTCCCCAAGTTCAGCTTTCTAGTGACTGTGCCAGCCCTGGTGGAGGCTAGGCCACTGCCTCCTCCTTTTAAGGCTCAATCGATTCAGGTCTCCCATCCGTTGCGCCAGTAACGCATTTAGTTTTTAACGAAAGAATCTTACTTATCGCAAACCTGTATCAACGGTAAGATGGCCTCGTGTGAATGTGAAGGTGTGTGTCTTAGAGCATTAGCACTGATGCTGTAACCTTACATAAAGAATTCGTTCATCCTTTCAGCGTGACGGTATGCTCCTTCAGTATGACGGTACGCTCTTTCAGCATGGCGGCACACTACGATGGCACGACCCTTGAGGTCGACGGTACAATCCTAAGGTATGATGACCTGAAAAGGTCAGGTCGAAGGATATTGCGTATCAACCAAGGGTTCCACCGTCATGCTCAAAGGTCATGCCGTCGTGCTTAGAGGGTTAAGGGATGCATTAGTGGCGTGTTCGGCTCCTACCGGATTTACTGGTGCAAGTCACGGACCACGCAGCTCCTTGCCAAGCCTTTGCTTCTTCGCAGATGGCTATTCTCGGATGACAGACTTACCACAAGGTTAGTCTGGCCTCATGGAAACTGTAGCACCGCCGCTGTACACGGTCACACCCAAGATGTTTGTTTGGTTCGACTGATTACAGATTTTTGTGACGCGTAATGATGATCTAGATGACTTAATTTCAGTAACTGAAGGAGATTGGTTCTCTTAAAGTTCAGGGCAATTAGACATATCTATAATGACAGACTTGGATCAGTGATACTGTATCATCACTGTGTATCTTCCAAGCCACATATCTGATTGTCGTCTGCAACGCGTTTCCCTCCTCATGGACACCAGAGTGGAAACTCGGCAGTGAGGCCAGGGAGAGTGGATGTTGGCGAGCCTTGTGGCTGTTGATGATCCACAGGTTTGGGTACATTGTTTTCTTTTTTTTTTCCGGACTCTTAAGAGTTTACGGATTAGATATTCAGCAAAAAAAGGAGACTGTTAAGATTCTTTTAAGAATGTTCTGAATCCAATTTCTTTTCCTCATTAGCAAACGAGTGGCCATAACAGGTGCAAGACGAGGATACTGCAGTCAGCCTACGCCGCCGACAGCCATCTCTAGGAACACTATCGTCTCGTGAAATTTCCAATGGTTTGCCTCGTCCTCACGCTCAACACTGTTGTGTTCTATATTGAACTACGAGGCAGCTGGCTCCACGCCCCACCCCCTCCTCTCTTCCCATCCCTTGACTGTCTCCACCTTCCATGTGCGATCTTCCTGACCTGCTAACTCTCCCACAACCTTTTCGTTTCCTACCCCTCCCACGCCTTCTAGCTGCCGCCTCCACTTACACGTCACCTAAAACCCACCACACAGATCCCTCAAGCCATCTCCCCGACTCCCCCCTACACAATTCCACACGCCTTGCCCCCTCGACCTTTGGCATCTTCAGCAATTATTCCGCCATGCCCTTCACGTGCCTCTACTCCTTCACGTGTTCCTACGCCTTGTGCACGTCTTCTGGTGTTTCGTGCACGTCCTCTGCGCGTCATTCGCACGCTGGCAGCCATACTCTCATCAACTCTCAGGGCCTTAACAGACCCTCGTACTATATCATGGCATACCGTTAAAACGAGTGTGCTGCTATATTTTAGCTAGCGGCCTCCAGGTACAAAAGTGGCGAGGCGCACCACATCGGCCACCACATTCCTTGATAAATAATTTGTGTCGCTCGTAGTCTGGAGGACGGCCGGCCCGCTGCTACTCCGTCGCTGTGAGGCCAGACACACGCCAGGCAACACATGCTTTAAACAGCTGTGTTGTGCATGTGTCGATCAGTCCAACACCTTCCCTTCACCTCTTGCAAGGGAACCCAGATCCCATGCTGGAATACCTCCTCTCTTGCCAGCCTATTACCCCTTGGTGTTACTTGGGGAAGTGCTTCATTTATTGGTAGATTATCCACCTGGTTACCATTATACTTTAACTGTTGCTGTAGTTCCTCATTATATAGTGCCTCATGCAGAGTGAAATGACTTATTTCTTTTGCTGGCGTTCCAATAGTTACTGTTGTGTTTTATCGCTCTCTTGTTACTCTTGGTAGCAGTGTGTCCTGTATGCCAGTGATGTGTTACAGTGAATGTTAAAGTAGCTTATTTAAATCTGCAGTTCCGTGGTTGGCGCTGAAGTTTCCATTTTTTTTGTTGCTGTTGTTCCAAATTTTTGTTAGTTCCCAGTTTGTTGCTTGAGTTTCCAGTTGGTAATATAAGTTCTCAGTTTCTTGCTTCAGTTTCCAGTTTTCGATATAAGTTACCAGTTTTTTTGCTTAAATTTCATATTTGCTGTTGGAATAATACTTTTGTTGTTGTAGTTTTTCTTTTCGTCTGTTTGTTCCTGGAGTACCTCGTTTGTCCTCGTTTCCCAGTGTGTTGAAGGGGTGCGCCGTTTGTTGCTGGAGTTAACATCGGCTGGAGCACTACGTTTGTGGCAGCTTTGCCACGTTTGTGTCTGGGTTCCCAGTTCTATTGAGGGGATTTGCCTCTTATCTAACTGGAGCGACGATGTTCATCAGTCTTTGAAGTGTCCACTTTGTTACCACGGCGTTCTGATCCTTGCTCCTGTAGGTCGAGAAAGACATGAAATCATATGCATTACAGTGATTCATCGCCTGTGATTGGAGGGTGTACAAGCCACGTACACACAGTGACGAGCTACACGTTAAATGTCTCTAATATTACCCTCCCTCGTGACCCGCTGCTCTTCCGTTGCGTCGTTGCTGACTGTGAAAACGTTGAACTATTTTTCATAATCTTTTTTTTGGTCTATACAAAGTACATTTTCAGGTCACACGTGGTTTAGAAAACTGGCATTAATCCAAACGAGTTTTTGGAAGTCGTAATCTAGTGTTATTCCTTTCCGGGACGATTACACATAAGATCATTATCAATTGTTGATTATATTTCTCTTACGTAGTTTCCTTAGCCGAAGAGGAGTTCAATATGTAAATTAGTTATGACAATATTTGACTAATATATTTGTGTTTTACAAAACTGTGTATATTTTAGGCGTTCAAGTCGTATATGGTGTACACAAAGCACAAAAACGATCTTTACATTACGAGAGTGACATAATATGACATAACGACGAAGAAATCTGAAAGCATACCACCCTTTTGAGGTTAACAGGTGATCAATCATTCTGAGACCTGTCGTTCACTGGCGTAAAGATCGTTCTTGTGCAGTGTGTACATACGTATGTACATACGTCCGTGCGTCTGGTGGCGCTGGGGAGGTACAGCGGGCCGGACACCTGTTGGTGCTGGAGAGGTACAGTGGGCAGGAAGTCTAGCGTTGCTGGGGAAAGCAATACGGGCCGTCTAGACTGACCCTACACAGCTCTAGAACTGTCTTGTTAAGGTTTCCGTACGCTTCTTCAATCGACTACATTAATAAAGAGTTGAATTACTTTATCTTCATGTGCCGCTGTTTCTAGCACTTTTTTTTGTTGAAATAATACATACAGTTGAGAGCTGACTCCTACCACGTCCACTAGGTGTTGCATATCTTCTTTATTCTCCACAACCAGCTGCCCAGGGCGCTGTGCCTGTTCTCCTGCTGCTGGCTGTGCCCGGCGGAGATAAGGTTACTCTGGTCAGACGTGGCAAAGACACCGACAGACTAGCCACAGAGCGCGTGGTGTGAGAAAACATTACTATCATATTTCACATTTCTTATGTAACACGATGGCGGGTCAGAATCCTATCGACTTTATATATGCCCACAACACAACCGTGAGCAGCCTTGAAGATCTTTGGTTCAATCAGGTTCTGTGGACTAAAGGAGAGAGGCTGGTGAATGTATCCTTCAACATTACCAGAAAGGTTTCTCTAGACTTGGAATTGAATTTCGTATCGTCCCGCATCACTTTCCGTTTGTAGAATAAGACTTTTTTTTAAGCAAGTTGCGTTTTCTTACTGCTACGAAATCGATAAAATGAATCTTTGGACCAACACGTTTGTGTTCAACCGAGCTGGAGGAAAGCATCGAGTATGTTACTTCAGCAACAGCCACTATGGTCGTAGGTCGCTAATGATCTTATAGGACCGACCGGTTACCGTCTCATGATTCCTTAGAACACGACTGTAATTCAACGGTACATCACTGGTGTTGCCTCAGACGCAAGAGCCATGTCTTATATTGAATTACGACCGGTGCAATGTTTTCTGTCATACTCTGGCATGGATGGGGGCAGGTAACAGTTCAGCACAGGTGTTACTTAATCCCAGGTAACGGTTGGTGTTCATCCCGGGATGAGGCAGGTATGTGGCTGGTGTGGCGGAGGTAATATGGAGGGAGGGAGAGGGAGGGGTCTAGGCGTCGGCCGTCTCCCAGGTGCCTGCTTGCTTGCTTGCCTGCCTGCCTGCCTGCGTGTAGGTAGCATTAACCCGCCCCGTAGCACGACCCGTCGATCCTCCTGCAGAAAAACCCGGCAGTAGGAGCCCATCATTACCCACCCGCCTTTCTGCCTAGCGGGCCGCACTACGAGGGTTCAAGAACCCATCTGGGGGCGGACTCCGGCTCGCAAAAACTAAGGCAAGAGCCCTTGCAAGTTTCCTCCGTCCACGAGAACCACTTCCTCAGTTCTCACGCTCTGGGCTACACCACCTACAAGTTGCTGTGTTGTGTCTGGTGGCTGGACCAGGTGCTGTGATGTGTTAGATAGCCATATCAGCTGCTGTGATGTGTTAGGTAGCCGCACCAGCTGTTGTGGTGTGTTTGGTAGCCGTACCTGCTGATGTGATGTGGTTGGTAGCCGTACTAGCTATTGTGATGTGTCAGATAGTCGCACCAGCTACTATGATGTTTTAGGTAGTGCTATTACATGTTGGACCGTGTTCATCTCCAGCACGACAGCCATAGCAGTTACCATGTTGTTTCTCGTGGCAGCATCAGCCGTCGTGCTGTGCCTGGTGGGTACACAGAGGTCTGCCATGCTGTGTCTGGTGGGTGCAACAGCTTCCATGCTGTGTCTAGTGGGGTATACCAAATGCTGTGTTGTATATGATGGCCGCAGTAGCTGCCATTTTGCGTCATTTCAGCCACCGTGTTGTGTATGCTGGCATCACCAGCTACCGTGCTCTGTCTGGTGAAATCACGAGCTATTGTGCTCCATCTGGTGGCATCACTAGTTGTGGTGTTCTGTCTGATATCATCATCAGCTGCCTAGCTCTATCTGGTGTCGTGGATGTTTTTTGAGTCCGGAACTAGATTATCCTGACAGACGAATGTCATTTCAAGAAAAATGAATTAGAGTAATCATGCTATAGACATAAAGAATATATATATAGTACACGGAACACGTTTAACACACACACACGGTTCCATAGTTGGTCTGATATATGGATGTTAAAATTCAAACTGAAGAAATATGAAGTAAAGAGGATGGGACACAGCGAAAGAAAGCCTTGACGTGAACATCATCGTCGCATGAAATAGTTGCAGGAACCTGTGTGTGAGAGGGAGATGGGAGTCCACAGCATCCCATAGGAAAAGAGTGAAGGGGACCAACTGTCTGCTGACAAATTTTAGAACTGCATTCAGTTGTAAATGATAAAGTATTATTCAGTAACTTGAACGTATCTTACATAAGGTCAAAACTCGAATATGCTTCCCAAGTTTAGTCACCGCACCTAAAGAGGCGCAGAGGACTAACAGAAAATGGAAAGGCTAGTGGCCTTAAAACAAAACCAAGGAAACGAGGAGAGTGAGGGGTGATCTGATCACAACCTCTGAGGTTTAGATAGTTTAAAAGTTTAAGTTTAGAATATTTTATGATGCTAGAGAAGAGTCAACAGATGTGGGCCCCACGAGTGTAAATCTCCCTCCCCTTACGGTAGAAATAGGTAAACACAATATCAAAGAGTATCCATAGGGTAAATGCATTTCACATGGTTTCTTGGTTTACGGAGGTTTGATGAAGTGCCTAGAGCTAATCTGACATACAAGACCAATATAAACAAGGCCAAGTTTTTTGGTAGAGGTAAAGTGACCCATTTGTGGACCAGATTGGTTTGAACGGCTCGGTCTTCAGGTGAAGAGGTATTGATAACAAGCCCCGGTGTTGGGTGTACTTTGTGGTTTAGGCGTCGTCTTGGGTCTTCCTTGCGATCCAGCCATTTGCCAAGGTGCAGTGAGCACCTAAATCATTGGCTGAAGTGTTCTGGGCGGCGATGTCTTTTTTCTGGATTGAGCTTTGTTGGTCCATTCATCATCTATGGTGCTGAGACAGGCCCAGTCCTTGTGTAAGACGGTAGAAAGGTCCAGTCATCGACTATAATCTTTCGAGCGGTAGATATCCTTGACCGAGGTGCTCCTACTAGTTCAGTAACAAGCTGGAGGTTGTCCTAAAGATCATTTTGTGAGGTCCCGTGAGCTGACTTCACCGGTCGGGATGTCATGATTTGTGAGTATGTCACTCAATATATGATATGGAAGTGTTCCTCTCATTACATGATATCCACAGTCCCACTCATTACATGATATGTGAGTGTCACACTCATTACATATGTGAGTGTTTTATGATCACATATAGTGTCCCATCCCCTTGTGGATATAGTTGTGAGCACCACACTCGCTGGGTTACATACTGAGGGCGCCCCATTCACTGCATGACAATCTCATAAGTGCACTACTCTATGTTAGATATGTTAGGAGTTCCCAGGCACTGGATGATCACTAACGCACTACGCCTTGGGCAATATGCTTTTGGTGCGGTTTTCGATGATGATGTATGTGCCAGATTCATTATGTGCTGAGC
>JAUUDY010391766.1:0-11278 GCA_032361765.1 Panulirus inflatus
CAGTGTGTTCTACCACAGTTTCGGTGGACTTATGCAGGTACATCCATTGTGAAGCTTCACCTACATACTTTCATGACCTCCTGGCTTATTCTCCTGAATCACAATTACCTTCTCATCTCTTTATTGGTGCCAAGTGCATTACGTACTGTCATTCGTCGATGATGGTTGATACCAAAGCTACTCGTAGCATTTCTTGTAAATGGATTCGTGGCCATAATTTGATTTAATCACAAGCATAGAAATTATGGTTAATCATATTATAAAATCACTCAGCTGTTGCACCTTCAGTAGATGTGACATGAGAATACGTATGACATGGTCTGTGAGTGGACAACTAATGTGCTTAGTATTATTCACAGGTTATCGCTGAATGATCTGTAACATGTGCTCATATACGATTGCTGCTTTACGTTTACAAATACAGGTAACCATAAATCATTACGGAACTTCAGACTGTAGAGTCCATTTCAGTTACTACAATCGAAGGGAATATGTAGTGTCTATAAGGCCAAGATTACAACGCGTTACCCACTGAAAGATTATCTCATGGCTTTCAAAATCGCTGTATGTGGGCGTTAGCAATGCCAATGGAAGCTCTTGACTGAACTAGGCGCTCAACAACTCACATTTACTTACTGTGAAAAGCAGATCCTGCAGCTGTCTGTTCACAGGACTGTCTTACATCAGTCATTTTACCTTTCAGAAAAAGTGAGAGTTGTGCAGCGCCCTTTACACGAGGAGGGATAGTTATGCTTTTTGGTTAAACTGCGGAAAAGTTTTCAATCACAATCGGAACCATTTCACTACATTACTCAGAAAAAAGACACCTTTTTCATCCCATCATATGGCACAGAATGCAGCTGATGGGACGGTGCACACTGCCTGGTTTTCCCTGGCCTTGAAAATAAGCCTTATGAGCGCCTCAAGGACTTTAGGGCGCGAGACAACCGCTAGACGTCAGCACCCTCTTGGTATCCTTCGTCAGGTGAGTCCCGGGCGGTGATGCGACAGAGTTTATTACTGTGGCTCTGTAGAGGTGTTGGTGGCAGGCAAGTGTTGGCAAGGGTGTTGTTCGTGGGTGTGGGCGTCGTACTGTGGTAGACTGAAGCTCCTCCCCCTCTCTGCTCAGGTGACGTCACTGGCTCGTCCTCTAAACCGTAGTGCCACGCCCGTGGGTGTCGCATTAGGGGTGGTGTCCCGTCCCCGGGAATAACTTCGGGGGCACTGGATCTCATCTTCATAGAACGTGGGATGGTTCCGTAATGGGGTACGGTGACGCCGCCTAGGGACGTATACGTTTGCCCAGGACCCACCTGACTGAATGAATACAACTCTGAGTAGTCAGGGGCAAAGTCTGGCAGGTATGAGAGTCTATTATTGAGATGACGTTGAGAAGAGGACATGAGCCGCTGCTGGACCAGAGCGTCGCAGTTTGGTGTTAGAGGCTCATGGAGAGATGTGTGCATGACGTTCTCAGGCGCTGCAGAATCCAGCATGGCGTGGACTCGCTCTGGTTCCCACACAGAATCAAACGGGCAACTCATGGGGGTCTTGTCGCTGTCCAGAGACACTGTGTGGCTGCGACTTTGTCCGTTGATTCTAGGAGTTAAGCTATGTGCTGAATGTAGGCTGCTTTCGTCAGGGGTGTAACATTCACCCCCTTCTCCGTCCGAGTTGGGGTCGGCCTCACATAGAAGGTCGGGGTTTTCCGTTGTGGCCATTACGGAGCCTCCGACGTACGATGAGGGTGTATAAGGCAAATCTGCGATGCGTGTCTCCGCGGCCCCATTCACCGTCACAGTCTTTATTGGTAAGGGAGAGTGAGTATTACGGTGCCGCGCTAGGATGGAGAACGCGCCGATAAGAAGGGCCACTACTATGACAAACACGGAGGAGAGAGCGGCGATCTTATCAGCAGAAATACCCGTCGAAGAGCGAGATGCGACGTTCAACTCGAAAGTGGCCGATGCAGAGCCAGCAGCATTTGAAGCGACACATATAACGTTGAGTCCAGAGTCTTGAGTCTTGGTGCCCATCACCAGCAGTAGACTGCCTCGCTCCTCACTGGCTTCATTCAGAATGTAACCGTGGGCACCGCCTCCACCCATCACTGATCCATTCTGCACCACCACATCGTTCACATGCCAGGACACAACTGGAGTGGGTAGCCCGCCTACTGGACACCACATCGTTGCGTTTTCTCCCGACACACTCTCAATCTTCCGTTTAGTGGGCAATATTTCGGGTCGACAGGCAAACTCGTCCTCCTCCATCTCATCGAAGTTGCGGCCGCGGATGCGTGAGGGTGTGGAGCACACCGGCGACACGCTGTGCGGGCCACGTTGCTCCACTAGCCACTCTCTGAGTTTTCTTAGGCGACAGTCACAGTTCCAGGGGTTGTCCTCAACTGTCAGTAAGTGAAGATTCTGCAGGCTGTCTACCAGTCGTGGCTGCAACTCAGTCAATCTATTCGAGGCTAGTCTCAGCTTTTCCAGCATTCTCAGTGGTTCGAAAGCCCGAGCAGCGATGGTTTTGATGTAGCAGCTACTCAGGTCGAGGGTCTTTAGGGTTGAAAGGTGGGTGAAAGCGTCCACACCGATATGCTCTATGGAATTGCCACTCAGGTACAACTCACGGAGTTCTGGCGTGTGTCTAAAGGCTTCACCTGGCACGCGCCTCAGCTGGTTCTCCCTCACATCCAATTCCACCAGGTTACTTAACTCCCGGAAAGCATCATTGTCCACCTCTTGCAAGTTGCAGTTCTTTAAGTAGATTTTCTGGAGGTTGGTGAGCCCCTCTTGGGCAAAAGCATAGCGTGGGAGTCTCTGTATGTTGTTGTGTGATACATCTAAAGCTTGTGTTGCTGGAGCAATGTCAGTAGGCAACGTGTGAAGCCCCTTGTGGCGGCATTCTGCTGTCTGCTTACCCTGCTTCCACTTGCAAGAACAGATGTTTGGGCAGTCGCTGGCAGTGGCAACAGCGGCCAGCAGGAGGATCAGCTGCACCAAGGGACCCGAGGGACGCATGGCTGATGGATCACTCCAGCATGTCCTGCCCTCGACCCTCGCTCCTCATCCTACGCACCACACTCTCACGGTGTGTCACCAGGCGAAAAGAAATGTGTGTCCCTCTCTCGATATTATAATCGTGACAATAACTTTTTTTCATGCGTAAGGCCTGTTTCTGACCACTTCATGTTTCTTATTGTATAAAGAGATAACACACTTTAAACAGTTGTTTAGATGAGATTTCTCGGATCTCAGGCAGAGGAATCACTGGACGCACGTAATACCTTAAATACACGCTTTGTTGTGGCACCAACATCTGCAGCTTTACAAAACACTGATGTACTGGGCCATAAGGCCAGTCCAGATGCTGGGTCTTAATTCCTGGATCCTCGTGTTGGTTGACCACTCCACAGCAGTCAGTGGATCACGGGTGGTTGCCACTTTGATCAGTCTTCCACTTTACACATCTGGTTGTCCATCTACGCAACGGCTAGTTGATTATAGATCGTCAGGGATCCTCTCTGCACAACTGGCTGTTTGCACTCGTGTGGATTTCTAGTGAGCCACACCAGTGGTGTTTTATCCACTTCTATAAATTTCAGAGTCACAGATAATCTTGCGTTTGGTGTTCGGTTTTCTTCGATGTGATACATTTCCAATCGAACCTGCAATGAAATTGTTCAGAGTGAGCGATTTGTATGCAGACTGCGATTGCATATATATTCATTCTAGATTCATGGAGACCCATATAGGATAATAATGTACGCCAAAATAAGTGAAGGTCTTATTGATATATTTCTATCTACATATAATGTTTCAGCTGATCTTAAAGAATACAGACTCAATACGTTACAAGGCATGTAATGCCGGTACACATTACAAAATATGCTCGTACTGTTTCGTAAAACTTTGTATTTCAGTATACTAAGAGAACCTCCGCTTTCTTTATAAGTCAAACTGCACATCCTCTCATTTTTTTCAGTTTACAACTCACAGTTGCTAAAACTGTGTTGTAACGATTATAGTTCTCTTTTTGTAGGCCACTACAAACAAGTCTTACATATTCATTTTTTTCAGTCTATATTATGCAAACATGCGTCGTTGTATTTAAGTTTCTTGTTTTTACTGATTGCAAATTATCATTTGTCGTTTTCTTAATAATTTTACTGTCAGCCATTGCTGTCAATAACGACAAAGCAATTCACATTTGTCCTACCTCATAGCAATTATTACCGTCTTGAGACAGTTTTATCATTATCATCTTTGTCTTCATACCTTTACTGTAAGTCCATGCTATCATCAGGGAACTGTAAAAGTATAGCAGCCTTTTAGCTTCATCCGCCAACTGTTTTACGGCGATTTGCAGTCCACTATCGATTTTTTCTTGCCATTATCATTCTCCGAGTTGCAGGCTGCTGTGTTGTTCGTCTCATGGCAATGGACGCAACACAGCACTTATTTGCGTCACTATCATGTCATCCTGTTCCATTATGATCGTTAGGGTCAAAGTCTTCCTCAGTGGTACTAACATCAATTCTACAACATAATTACATCTATCATCATCAACAATTTCACATCTTCATTTGTTTCACTATTATCGTTCGTGTCTTATAATCATCGTCCTCTTATTGTTTACAATTTGCCTCATTAATACTCATCATTATCCCCTCTTATCAGACTATCACTCTAATCATCAATAAACTTTCTCACCACACAATTACTTTAATCATTAACCTTTCTAACCACACTATCAATTTAGTCATCATTAACATCTATCATCACACAAATATCATTGTAATCATTACTTCATTATACCTTCTTCACGTTATTGTTATTTACTACAGACATCGTCGACTACCATTCCCATTATCATCACTTGCTAAAGACTCTTATCACCAATCAGTCACATCAGTCACTTGTTACAGCAACAATCATCGAATACTTAACTATCATTTGTTAGACAAAATAATTGATCATTCTTTATCATCTCTTGCCACAGACATAATAACTGATCACTTAACGTCACAATCACTTGTCACAGGCATCAAGGCCAATCACACCTTACGTTAATCACACATATTATCAGACTTAATTTCACCAGCAGAGACCACCCAAGTTCACTTCCATTAGCCTCTAACTTCAATAGACATGGCTACTTACAGCTCTGTCACTGACTATATTACCATAATAAAGAACTCACTTTACCACTGAAAACTCTTCTTTTCACTGATATCGACCAGTGACTTTCTTTTGCGCATTGCTGATTTACCAAAAGACAATAGTTTCCCTTGCCACTCCCACTCACAAGTAAGGTATCTTAGAGTTGGTAAGCCTTCACTGATCAGTATCATGAACCAATTACTTACATCAGCACTTACGTCGCTCTTCCATAAGTGGCAATTAACTTCATCACCAATAGCCTTTCTCTCCACCGTTATAAGCACTCAAAAATCAACAGCCACTTTTCATAAGTGTAGCTACCCACCTCACTATCAATAGTGTCTTTGTCATCCTCATCGACTCATTCACGATCAATACCCATTTCATCATCACACCTTTTCCCTTAATGGGAACTCATTCACCATCAACTACCGTTCACTTTTACCGACAACGACCACCCACGCCACAACAGCAGCCAAAAATTTCACTACTAATCACACTTTACTTTATTTGTCTACTCAATATCTTAGCAACAGTCGATCACTAATCCACCAAAAAAACATTTACATAGAAATGATTAAACCGTTCACTTTACCAGTAGTAATCATTCACTCTTCTGTTAATAACCATTCACTTCACCATTAGTAACCATTTACTTCACCAGTAGTAACCATTTACCTCTCCAGTAGTAAGCATTCACTTCACCTGTAGTAACCTTCATATCACAAGTGGTAACCATTTACTTCACGATCAGCGAAGACTTACATCATAAGCAGCCACTCCAGTATTACTATCCCCTTTACTTCACTGTTACTAGCCACTTACTTCTCCGGAAGTAACCACCCTCTGTAATTCTGAATATTGTTTTTAACAACATTTACTTCTCTGCAACCCCTCACGCTATCGTAGCATACATTTGCTTCACCACCAACAACTAATCACTTTGCCGTAAGGAACTGTTCACTTCATCTTAAATAAGTTATTTTACCATTAGTAACTCCTAACATCATCGTTAATATGACTCATTTCACCATCATAACCACTCATTTACTCATTAACTACTCATTTAACCTAAAGTAACTACTTGTACCATCAGATACCAACACTTCACTATAAGTGAGCACTCACTTCCGCTTATCGTAAATATTTGTTCACTTTATAATAATAATCACCGTACTGCATTTTTTCTGATTGACTTCCTTCTCCTATTTCCCAGTTTCTCTCATTATCTCCAACCTCACTGTATTGTTTTAACCAATGCATTATCCCTTCGCCTCACTTTTGCAGCACCTCTCCTCACTTTCTCATTAGCTGATCTCACTACTTGATCACTTCAACTCACATCCTCACAACTTTTCACTTGTAATTCACTGCTTCACTAGGTAACTTCACTTCACCTCATTACCTCATTGCTTCATTAGTATCTTCACTTTAATTCCCATCTTCACCGCTGCAACTCATGGTCTTGCGATTATATCTGGATCTCATCTCTTCATCGTACTCCTCTGACCACCCCGCCTCACATCACTGCTTCCTCACCTCTCCTTACTACCTCACCATTTCCTTTAGTCATTGCTTCACATAACTACTTCATCACTTTCCTTCGTCATTGCTTCACCTCACCACACTATCACTTCACCTTACTACGTCATCACTACGATTCAAAACACAACCACTTCATCACCACTACATCACTTTAACACTGTATCCCACTGCCTCAACCATTCATTCGGCTGAAGCATCATTCCGTTATCACTTCACTCGGTTGAAGCACCAGTGCCTCAACACTTCACTCAGTTGAAGCACCATTGCCTCATCACCTCACTCGGTTGAAGCACCAGTGCCTCATCACCTCACTCAGTTGAAGCATCATTGCCTCAACACTTCACTCAGTTGAAGCACCTCTATCTCATCACATTATCTCATATTAACTAATAAACATCTCACTACTTCATCACTTCATTTCAGGAGCTTATCACTCTGCCATGGTATCTCATACTTTACCTTACTACCTCCGCATATCTACCTAACCACTCTTATCTTACTAAGCTTCCATTACATCTCACTTTCTCCCCACATTACCCTCATTATGGCAAGCAGGTTCCTACCAATTAGGATTTTCATTAATCTGTACTTTACGTCGTTTAGGTATATATAGAACAAAGTTCACTTGAAGTTCCCGGGATCTTTAAAGAGACCATCACAGTTGTCTGATCTAACACAACTGCCTGTGCCTTTGTAAAAATACAGTATACGTTTTTTTCCTTGGAGACCCACTCACTATCTAAGTATTCTTGGTATTTATGAGTTAGGCTTGCTACACTTTTCATGCACTCGGCGTGGGGCCGTTGCTGTGGCCGTTCTTATTTTTACTGCCACGTTTCAGGCACTTTGCAAAATCTTTTGCTTTTCATTTATGAAACACTTATTATTCTCGGACCAATATATGTTTGTCGTTAATTCCGCAACATAAAAAGTATACAACTAAATACCTGGGGAGCATTGTTCAACGCTGAACTTTCAAGTTTTGCTATAGATTTATTCAGAGGCATGTTAAATAAGAGGTTCAAATCATGTGCTTCAATCTTTTTTCTGGAACAGCACAAAAATGAAATCTTCCTCAAACAACTATCTGAAAAAAAAATCAGGTCATTTGGAAAATAACTACGTTTTCAGTTTTGCTCTCAAATTTTGAACAACTTGGAATGTCTTATTTCACTTTTTCGTCAACCTAAAAAAAAAATTTTGAAGGAAAGTTTAGGATAACGAACGTAAGTGTTCAGCACCACAAACACATTTCTTGTCACAAAACATAAGTAATTCAGCTACCTCTCTCAGTGCATAACACGGTGTGGGGTTGTTCAATAGCGGCAGAAAGTATCATTTTTTCACACTAAATGTGAGAAACAGCATAACCTAACATGGTTTTGTCACTTTCGAACTCGATCACTGAGTAATTTTTCTTTTTATAAAGAAGATTATTCAAACATAACAAAGGAGATGGCTGTTCAACAGAGAAGCATAAAGTTTCTCCTACAACATATTGATCACCAGGTGGAAAAACTATTTTTTTGTTTTGTTTTTGATCGCGTTAAAGAGAGGAGAGAGAGAGGGTGAAGGGTAGGGTCAGGATAGAGACAAGGACATACAAGGAAGATGTGCACCACCAGTGCAAAAACCTGGGGATATATTTGAAAAGTGAAGATGGGGACGATCATGTGAGGATTGTGATGACCTGGCGAGGATGGGGATGGTCATGTGAGGATGGGGATGGTCATGTGAGGATGGGGATGGTCATGTGAGGATGGGGACGGTCATGTGAAGATGGGGATGGTCATGTGAGGATGGGGACGGTCATGTGAAGATGGGGATGGCCATGTGAGGATGGGCTACTTAAGACTTGAGACAAGAAAGAGTAGGAGAGTTAAAATATAACAGGTATTGAAAAAGAAAGCAAATAGTGAAGGGGAAAAGGATAAGATTGAAAGTAATATGAAGCTGTGAGGTAAAGTTCAGAACCAGAGAGCAACGTGCAAGTGTTTAAAAGAAGTAAAAGGGGCAGAAAGAGAAACGAAAAAATGAAATGATGAAAAGTCAAAAACACAAACAAGAAAAGTAGAAGCCATTGGAGGATGAAAAATATCAGGGAATTTATAATGAGAAATTCAAAAGTAAGATGAATAGCGACAGTGTGAAAAGATGAAAGGATTAGTCTGATGATGAGGCAGAGTATAATGATAAACAAGAAAAGTTTAAAGATGGCTGCAATGGATGGAAAAGGTAAGTGAGTGAGGGATAATAAAGAATCCACAAGAAGAGAAATAAGCAGATGAATAAATGGAATGTATTAAAGTAAATGGAGTAAGTTAAAGAACAATAAGAGAAGGGAATGGACGGGAGCTGCGTTCCTCCGCTCGTCTAACTCATTACTGCCACAGATTTGGTGCTTAGACGGCGCAGTAATGGGGCAGTCGCCGGTCCTCACAGCGTACGTGGCCAGGTAGTGTGGCAGTCGGCACTCCTCACAGCGTAGTTGGGAAGTAGTGGGGTAGTCGCCGCTCCTCACGGCTTAGGTGAACAGATAGTGGGACAGTCTCCGCTCCTCACAACGTATTTTCTACATTGTTCCGTGTTGCAGTTGTGTACTCTACACTTGAAGTGAACTCCGGTGGCCCGGCAATGGGGCAGTCGCCGCTCCTTATAGTACAAGTGGCAAACTAGTGGGGAAATCGCCGTTTCTTATCGCTTTTTATGCTGGCTTAATGTTTACATACGGTCGGTGGTGTGACACGCCACTACTGTAGTGCAGGCTGGTCACCGCTTTCATAGTTTGTGGCTAAACTGAAAATTCAGATCTCGTAGCGCCTCCTGTCACAGCTGAACTTCCACTTATATAAAGCACTGCAGCACTCGAGTGGGGAACGGGGGGTTATACATGTGATTTGGACTTACACACTTTATCCATCACCTTATACGCCAGATATCTTTGTTACATTGCGAGAACAAGCAATGTAGTTCAATGTGACTGGTGCTAGAGCTCGGCCGAGTGAATAATCCAGGCGGGGTCGGCCCGGCCAGGTGCAAGGGCGGCGGCACACTACTGCAGTGGGGCAAGGTTCAGCCCACCCGCTCTCTCCCACGCTCGCGCTCTCACTAGCTGGCGTGAGAGCGCGACCAGCTATGGTCTGGCGCAGTTGGGACACACAGACACACACACACCTCTCCTCGGTAGGGCCAGGCAGGGGACTGGAGGGCTAGGGTAACTGCCGAGGCTTTTATCTTGCGGCTGAGACTCGGGGGAGGCGGCTGGGGGCGCCCGTGTGACAGAGCATCGATCATGTGGCCCACACCAGCCCGACTGGGTCTTCTGGCCGGGTAGCACACGAGGTGAGAGGTACTTCTGGGTATTCGCGCCCCGCTCATTAGTGCAGTAGGGACCTCTCTTGATAATGGCCGTTGTGTACCTAGTGTTTATAAGAGGAGGCCAGTAAGTTGAGGCTCTTAACTTAGTATTGCGCTCACTATGTTTTCATTTGAGGTCATCTTCATTTAGTCGTGTGGTGTAGCAGAAAATCTCAATAATGTGTGAACGTCCTCACATCACTTGCTTTGAGTAATGTTCCAATCCTATAGATCAGTTACTGCAAAACACAGGAAAGTTGCTCACTTGCCTCATCAATGACCCACAGATCATCATGATGCAATGCATTCCTCTATCGTGTAAATCCTATACATTGACTTCTATACTTGAAATAATAATGGAAAATATATCATATTACTCTTAGTCACCGATACATACCCAGTAAATACCATAAAAGGATCAGAAAATATTCAACATTGAATTCATTTAACAGCTTAATTGAATGTCATAATGACACCTAAACGATATTCTAGCACCAGATTTGTATTCAGCATAAAATATACTTCTCATAATGAGTTCTGAAAGGAAATCCATTTTTCTGAGAAAAAAATGCCAAAAATTGAAGGTAATACTTCAGGGTATTTTTTTGGGCTCCAAAAAGTTTTTTTTTTTTTCAATGTTGAAAAATAAAATGTTCAAACATTTCTATACTTTAAATAATCATGGAAAATATATCATAATGCTGTCAGTTACCGATACATACCCAGTAAATACCATGCAAAGGAGCAGAAAATATTTCATAATTGACTATTGAATAGCTTAATTGAATGTCGTAAAGACGATTAAACAATATCTTAACACCAGATTTGTATTCAGCATGAAAAATACTTCTTATAATGAGTTTTTAAAGGAAATCTATTTTCTGATAAAAATGCCAAAAACTGATGGTAACAGTTCAGGATATTTTTTAGCTCAAAAAATTTTTGGCTTCAAAATTGAAAGAAAATATTCAAACACTTCCATACTTGAAATATTCATGGAAAATACATCATAATGCTTTTAGTCACCGATACATACACAGCAAATACGATGCAAAGGAACAGAAACATTTTAAAATTGACTTCATTTAACAGCTTAACTGAGTGTCATTAAGAGGACTAAACGTTATTGTAACACCTGATTTGTATTCAGCATGAAAAATACTTCGTATAATAAGTTTTTATAGGAAATCTACTTTACTGAGAGAAGT
>JAUUDY010391877.1:0-20011 GCA_032361765.1 Panulirus inflatus
ACACGCAGGGAATACGTGGGAAGTATTCTTTCTCCCCTATCCCTAGGGATAAATATATGCTTCAGCTAAAAATCTTTAGAACTTTTTAAACTAGCCAATTATTTTTTTAAGCCACTCCAAGACTATGAGCAGCAATGTCTATACCATCTAAATTTGCATATCTACTCCAAAAGCCTTAGCTAATATTCAACTCAATGTTGTTCCTACAGACCCTTTGCAAAAGAGTGATTCACAAAATGAATGAGTCAACTACGCAGTGGAAGTGATAATCACACTGACTGGAATTCACTGATATAGGTGGTGACATTCATTATCATTATACAACTCCTGAACCACAAAATAATGTGCCCTGTGGTGGTCATACATAATGTCAGCCAATCATTCCTTAAGAGGCTTACATCAAAACAATGGTGTATCAAAATCATGTCAGCCCAGAACTACGCTACTAAAAATCTAGGTTGAGAAAACTACAAAAACCTTTTCTCTGAGATGGTTTCTCATAAGCATGAGAGCTTTTTAAAGATATTCTCTAAGACAATCAGGGTTAGGCCCTTCCAGCCCTAAGTATTTCAGGAGAGGAAGCACTGGCATTCCCCATCCTTAGCTATCCACCCAACTATGGCAACAACAGCAGCTTGCTCATTTTGGCCAATCAGACTACCACAGAGAAAACCATCAATCTTCTGGCTGCCAGACTACTTAGAATTAACATATCATGGGGCATCACCCCAAAAGCAATTACAGTTGGTAAAGAGAAAGGTTTTTCAAAACCCTAAATAGTTTAATGAAGGTGCTACATATATGAAGTCACAGCACTCAGCATAAATATATTGCATAAAATACCATACAGGTATAGTGAATATACACAAACTGACACAAGTATCCTAAAACAATGACCAAAACATACATGCAGAAAACTATTCTCTTAATAAACTAGTAAGTCCAGCACCATATGTCCTATCAGCACATGATCTTAGAAGGTGCTATGTTATCTGGTGGCTAGCAGGAAAGGGTTGATAATGTCTTCTGAGGCAGTTTCTGAAGGCCAAAGGCAGGTGCAAAACAAATGAGCTGCTGCTGCCATGAGGAGAAGGCAAGCGCTTCCTCCTCAGAAATACTGAGGCCTGGAAAGTCCCAATCCTCATTTTCCTAGAAAATATCTAGGAGAACTATTGCTAATGTAACAGATTGCAGAGAAATACTGTATAAGTGAATATCCCAGAAAAACTAAACTTAGTTTATTCTTACTTACCAGCCATTCCATCACACTCTCCTGGTGTTGTTCGACTTAGGTCTCGTAGATTTTCAATGCATGTGCTTTTATGCCCAGGAGTCCCTTTTAGATGGCGAAATTTGCAAACTCGTCCTAATAACAAGAGTAAAAATCATAACAAATTATAAAAATACTTGAGAATAAAAATATCTGCAATTTATTAAGGTTTTTAAACTTTAAATGTTTCTTAAAACAAATAAAAACTCATAGAGGTAATCCATTGCAGCAGTCAATAATGGAGTGACATCTCCCTCTTATCCTGCCAACAGTGATATCCCTCTGGATTTTGTCCTATTGCTGAGACTCTTTACTTTCTAGATAACTGATCTGACTTCTTCAACTTCAAACCTTATTCACTTCCACATAATCTTTTTTTTTTTCACTCAACTCACTTCAACTTGATTTGCTTTCCCTCCTCATTCCGTTACATGGTCTTTTGCACACAATGACCATATTTCTACCCATATCTTCCTCTAATTCTCACTCATTTCCAACTGTTCAATTTCAAAACATCTAAAATCAACCTTGTAACAACAGGCATTGTGGGCACAACCACATCCTCCACTCTATCCTTGAAACTTCAAAAAATGAAGAACACAAAATCTTATCCCAAAAAGTTAGGGGGTGCTGTAGAGGTGGTACTCCTGATTGGGTTTGTAAAGAAAAAAAAAATGGGTCTTTGTGTTATGGTTAAACATCTGAAGTCTGCAGGGAAAATTTGAGGATGACAGTTACTCACTAGCAATACAGATTGTGGAATACAGATACACCATCGAATTTCCGGCAACTGATGGTTCAGCACCTTCTTTAGTCCAGACAAAAGTACATGAGGAAACTTGAAATTACCATGGCAACCAGACTAGTTTACTGGGCAGCCACAGATGACGTGTGTAGGGCGTGCTTATCTACATTCTTTAACTGGACTTGGTAATACCACAATTCTGTGAAATTCTTAGCATATTTTGCTTAAATTTAACTTTAGCTATGGCTTCTAAGACACATGAGAGTGTCAGTCGTGGTGTCAAACATAAACACCAATCCATATCGACCCAAGATAAAGAACTGATGAAAAAATGGACTGAGTGACATCTACAGTATTGGTTCATCAGCTGTTTATGATATAAATAAGCAAAGGGAGAAAATATTGAAATTCTATGCAGACAGAAATTCCAAGAAGCAAATGACAATTAGAAAAAATATGAAAGATGGTAAGAGTACTGAACATGATCGAGTGATGATGGAATGGTTACAACAGCATTGGAGTGATGGAGTGGACTTGTCAGTTACCAGTATCTCATTCATTTATTTAATTTACATTTATTATTCATTCAATCTACATATCTAGCAGTCCATGGTATACTTTAGACACATGCGAGATGTATAATTAGTGGGTTAGAGGAGTGTTGATAAATTATCATTACGTGACCACAGTTGGTCAGGCAAAATGATTAATCTGGCAAGGCTTTGGAACCAAGAGCACTGGAAAATCAGTGATGCACCTGTATAAGAGAGTATATTGTGAATATCATAACATAAATCTAAAAGACCAAAAAAAAAAAATCTAATGAACTTACGGAATGAACGAGTGACAGTTGCCCTTCTTGGAGTTGGAGAGGCTGGCTTTTCCTCTACACTAGCCATTCGTTGCTCAAATGTTCTTCTCCTTTCAGCAGCAATAACACGACTACCATCACGGAGAGCCAACTGTTCCTGACAACCATAAATCAGCATAAGAATAAAGTTAAAAACTTTTACACATGCAATATTACACAGAATCTGTGCCCTTTGCTTTCTTGAAAAATTTTGCTTTGATAACTGCTTGTAATCTAATGAAATTTGGTGAGAAGACATACATAGACCATTACAGGTGGACTTGGAGCATATACAAATAAATACTTAAAAGTAATCACAAAATTCTAACATACATACAAAACTTGTGTAACGATTTATTAATGACTGAATATTATGTTCAAAACACATGCTTTAGCAGACAAGGACTACACATTTCATCTAGTCAACCCTTAAACTGTAGTTATCATCCAGAAAGTCCATCAAGGTGTGCAAGAAATGGTAAATTACCATTCATAACTCATAGAAAATACACTGAAAGTTGTAAAGATATCTTTGTCTTAGCCTGGTCCACTTCTGTGAGAGGGGCTGAAAGAAGGTGTGGATGTTAAGACTGACTAATTGCAATAAGAAGTAAAGATATGGAGATCTTGTTTCTCTCTTTTCCTTGAACTTGATTTCACAATGTAATCTTATTTCAGGCACAGCATTGGTGGTACATAATGTGAATATGTATAGGGCATGTGAAACGTCTGGGGTAAGCCATGGAAAGGTCTGTGGGGTGTGGATGGGGATAGGGAGCTGTGGTTTTGGTGCATTACATATGACAACTAGAGCTGAGTGTGAACAAATGTAGCCTTTTTTTTTTCTATTTTCCTGGCGCTACCTTGCTGATGCAGGGGGTGGCAATGATGTTTCCTGTGGGGCTGGGTGGCACTGGGAATGGATGAAAGCAAGTATGAATATGTACATGTGTACGGATGTATATGTCTGTATATGTTTGTGTTGATATGTATATGTATGCATATATGCCAACTGAGGATATTCCCTCTAAGGCTCAGTTCTCTGTTCTTGACGCTACCTTTCTAATGCGGGAAATGGCGAATATGTATGAAAAAAGTGCATGTATGTATATACGCATGTATATCAGTGGATGGGTTTTTCTTCATCTGTTTCCTGGTGCTAGCTCGCTGACATGGAAAATGGCGATCAAATATAATAAAATAATATTACACTTTTTACACTAATAATCACTGTGAGGGAAAGTGGCTAGCATATGTGGGGAGAATATAGAAGGTTTTGTTTCTTTCTTTTTTTGAGCACAGTTTCACTCTCTATTCTTATTTTATATACTGGCACAGTATTGTTGGTAAATAACATGAATATATTCAGAAATATTACAATGATTCACACTACAAGACAGCAAGGGGTGGCATTAGTAGGGAGGGAGTTGCAGTTATTTTTCTAATTCTTTTGATAATATTCTAGCTCCTTACCTATTTTCTGTTATAAAAGTCCTCCTTCATTCCATGATCACAAAAAGACAAAAATGAGATGGTTACATAATTCATTCTACATGTGTTAAGTTAGCGGAAACACCACCCATTCGGGCCTCCTGCCATACGTAATTCTGCTAAAGTCACTCTCTACATTCTTACTTCTTTACATTTCTCATGTCATTCTTGATTTTCTTCACAAACTGATATTACATAACATAACTGTTCCTCTTCATCTTTGAAGAAATCCAACAATTTACATATTTCACACAAGGGTCAATGTGTGTGGATGACCAGCTGGTCAACAGCCTTACACTTACATTGCTGGTTGTAGTTGTACCAAGAAGAGAAATTTTTTTTTCCATGCTTTCCAGGCAATGGAAGATCTCTCTATAGGATAGTAATGGGATGATAAATTGGCTTATCAACTTAAACCAGAGTACATTATTTTTGCATTTTTTTACAGAAGTGAAGCACAAAAACTTAAGCATTCCATCCCTTAGAGATATAACTGGTTCCTCCATCTAAGAAAAGTCTAAAATGCAATCAGAAAGTTCCAGCAAAACAAAGATTATATGACCAGGTGCTGATTACTAGCCAGGTATTTTCAGATCAATGTCCAAAATACAAACCCTTGCAAAATAGAAACTGTGAACTATGAGAGACATACTGTTTTCATTTCCAAAATACTCTTTTCCTCCCCTCACCTTCTTCTTAAACTGAAACTCAAAACAGTATCTTACAATAAACATATCTATAACACTTACCCCAACATTCTCTTTCTCCTCTTCTTGTATAGTCTTCTCCTGACGCACTTCTTCCCGCCTCCTCTCCACCATTTTCTCATCCACGGATATAGAACGAGACTCAAATGCCTTCCTGATTGAGGCCAGTTTGGAGGGGTTGTCTTCTTCAGTCTCTTCTGTTATCTCCTATCAACAACACAGTTTCTGTACAATAGCTGATAACAAACTCCTTTATGGGTCACACAAATAAAGGGCATAGCTGACAAAATATTTAGTATACAACTATAAATTACAATATATAAAAACAACAAAACAACAAAAATGACCAGTCACAACTTATTTTAAATCTGCATTACTTAATCAGATACAAGCTAAACTTTGTTCATTATGAGGCAGAAAATTGCACTATCTGACAATAAGATCAATAAAAATTCTTAAAAACCTTTCAATATAAAGAAAAAAATAGTCTATGAAATTCGTTCTTAATATACCTCATTTGCACAAATTATTAAAGTTAAAAGTAAAACTTTTATAGAAACTGAATTCAAAGAAATACCTGACAAAATTAATTAAAATTACTGAAAGTAGAATACCAAAAATCCATGTCTTTTAAAAACTGACCTTCCAAAATCGGCATTATAATGCATTCAAGATTACTATCAACTTCAAAAATAAGTTTCCAGTACATTACTCAGTAAAATTTCTAAAGCTTTTTTAAGTTGTATGTATTTATAAATACTGCAGTCAATTAATGTGTACAGACTGCAACACGTAAACAAAATGCTCTGTTAATGTTGCAACGTATTTAGACGACAATCAGTAACCCATACATTAATATGTACTTCCACAGCTATCAAAACTCCAAAATCCACAAATCATTTTGGTCACAAAATTTATGGATTTTTGATATTCTACTTGTAATAACCTTGGTGTAGAAGTTATCCCACATTTGAACTAACAATAAATAAATTATTTTCCTTAGAAAAGTAAGAAAAGCTAAGGCCCAATTACCAACAGACCCCAAGCATAAAAGCATCCCAATGAATTAAATACAAAGACAATTTCTGCAAAGCAGTGCAGTAACAAAACCTGCACAAGATTGTAAATAATCTTACCTTACTATAACTTAATACAAACCCATTTCCTTCAAAGACTTGAGTTTGATATTTTTTCAGTTTTCATGAAAGAATATCTAAATGTTTATACATCGATATATTAACAAAGGAAACACTATACTGTAATAAAAACTCTCTAAGTACAATAAAACTAAGAAATGACAATCATGCAGGTGATTCTCATTCTTCCTGAAAGATGTTATAAAGTAAAAGGATATTAAAATTGTCCAAAATCAGATGCAAAAATATCAAATAGATTGCCATGCCACTTCTCACAATAGTTACAAACAACTAATCATACTATAGCCCATAAACTGAGATGGCACCTTCCCATGCAGAGATTATTTGTCAAAGCCTTCAGAAGAGACAATTATCTGCTTGCAAGTATGCTACCCCTGCCAATACAGAAAAAAGAAGGTTTATTGGGAAATTTACTTTTGTGCTTAGAAATATATCAACCAAAACTGCGAGATTTAACTTGGCCAGGGAGAGGTCCACTGAACAATGGGTATTAGCAAATATTCCAAACATGTACCATATCATCCAATCTTAACCAAACAACCAGCCTCAACTTAAGCCAGCCCCACCCAAAAGTGCTAACCATACAGTAACTCTAAATGTGCTAATGTTCCTCTCATTTCAAACTGGCAGCCAAGGAAAAACTAATCAAAGATGGACAAGCAAAATATATGCTCCACTCTTCCTGGTTTGTAGAGAGAACATTAAAGATGGTTCTCTAAGAACAGGTCTCCCTAGTTATGCTAGGTCAAGATGTACTCTAACTGTAGAAAGAGTTTTAACCATGCTGTTGTGGGTTCAAGCATTAGTTAACCTAGCAATTCACTGAGTACCTTAACTTTTGTCCACTTTTAATATTCCAAATTTGGGGCCTTTAAATTCATACAAATTTCTTTGGCAATGACAGAAAGAAAATGAAGGTCATTAAGGCTCTGACATCAAAGGGAGGAGTATGACATTACTCAGCTGCAGCAGAACAAACTCCAGTAAAATTTAAATGGAGTTTTATATTCAAATTTACACTGATTTGAGGGAAAGTATCTATATAAACTAATATGTTTATCACAAATAATGAAATGTGCTAACATGAACAATATTGTACTTATGTAACATGTTAGAAAAATGCAATACCATATTCATATATCTGGCTCCACTGACTGACTGATGTCTCATTTCCTTCTATGCCTTTCAGTGGTGCTTTGATTTCTTTCTCATAATTATTATCTTTTTTTCATTTCCTCAGCTAAATGGGAGGGGGGGTGCATTATACCCCTGGATAGAGCATGGGGGTTAACTAAAGCAGATATGGCTGTGTTTGCAGAGTTATTGAGAATAATGTCATTTCATAGTTATCCAGAATAATGTCATTCATCAAGAAAATCTATATCTTTAAGTGAAGCTGCCAATTGGCTTTATACTCTCTCTAAATATATATAACCTTAATATGTTGGGCTGAAGATCTGAAATCTAAAAGTCGGTACCTGTAATGCCTATAAACAGTGAATTTACTATACCCCACAAAAAGTTCATGAGTAAACTCATTGGGGATTACAACAATGCACTTCAAAACACATGACAGTTACCTTCTGTGTGCATATCAAATGTGACTGTGGCATGGTCAGATGTGTTCACCTTCCATACCTAGGTTAATCCAAAGGCTTAAGGAGAATTACATGGTAAAGGATATTTGAAAGAAAAAATGCATTACTTGAATGAAAATTTATGAGGGATATCTTCGAACAACCAGATGTGCCTGTAGAAAATAAGCTTCCCTGCCCTTATGCCAGGCTAAGAAGTTGCAACAGGGAACCTTAGCTCTAAAAAGTTAACTCCTACAAATGTGCACATAAGCACTTGAACCATCCCACATAAACAGGAATGGAGTTAAAGATAAAAAAAAAGAGAGAAAATAAAAACCTGATTATACATATCTGCCACAAGATCAAGAACCTTACAATATGGATGTGCTCTAATACACTTTCTGTACTCTTTGCAATAGTGTCAATGTGTCAATTCCTGATAGCAAACTGTTGCCCTTGATGATTAAACACTGGCCACTATGAACAGCAGCAACATTTAATTAAGAGGTACACATTCTTCTTTAACACACCTTGGTAAATCTTAAAAGGCAAAGAGGAATGTCAAAGGAAATAATCAGGTGGTAACACTGGCAGGGGCTGGTTTGGTAACTAACTGGCTTTCACACATGCATGGCATAGTGTAGTTACTTTCACAAAACTCTTCCTGATCAAGTCAATTGTCACAGTACCTCCAGTTCAATGGTCCAACACAGGTAAGAAAGATACAAAATAACTATATTCACCCATTACTCTGGCTCAAGTAGTAGAACCGGTCCTCTGGCAGAGTTAGCAGGCACTATCATGGCAATATATATCATTAAAAACTTAGGGTGGACAACCATGAGCACTGGAAATTTATCAAGGCCACCAATTACAGTGTACATAAGCTTCATCACTGTCAAATTCAGAATTCTGATGAATTAGTACAATGTCATTTAGAAAAGTGCCATCCCATTGAAATTACAAAAAAGTGTGAAAAGTCTAACCAAGAAATATCATGGAAATGTAAGTCTGCACTGACAAACTGGCAATAGACTTTTTTCTCTTTGAAAACCTGTTTGAAGTGCCTACCTGTGGCTCTTCCTTAGCCTCATAATTTTTCCGCAGTTGAGAGATGCTAATGCCCCGAGGTTTTGTCTCCTCTTCAGAATCTATACACTTGCCACCTATATTGCCATCAGTCTCCTGAATATAGGAAGTTGTAATGTTGGTGGAAAGTTATTCAATCTCCAAAAATCAAGAATTAATACTAATTACAATAAGTACAGATGTTTCCCACACCTACGCATCTTTAGTTTTGACAGATGTTATCTGAACTACCGTACATCTTTTTGCACATATAAATGCCATGCCTATCAGAATCTATTATGTAATGAACATGAGATTTTCAAACCAAAATTTATTATGTTTTTGAAAAAAAAGCATCTACAACATAACAATAGTTTAGATGACAATAATTCAACAGACCATGAGAGTGTTACAGTTATCTATCTATCAATCTACCTAAATCTCTGATGCCCGTTCCCTCTGGGAACTCCTATCAAGGATGTGGGTACTGCAAAAGTCTCCACTTGTACCTGCCCTTATATGCTTCCCGCACATACACATTCCACACAATCTCACCTTATTTCTCTCCCTCCTGTACTCTTCCAATTTATTTTCCAATGTCACAGGGGGTCCTCCTATCACACCTACCCCTTTAATAAAACTATCATACACTCTCCTTGTAAACTTCTCATCTTGTATTATTTTCGCAAGCCCAGACTGCCTCAAAGTTTTACATTTTATCCACTCTGCCACTCCGCTATTCATTCCCTTTACATTCCTTGCTATACCAAATCTCTCATACATCTCTCAATACTTTCTTCATTCCATCTAGTCATACCAAGAGCTCCTCTCAAATAAGTCATATCCACAGCCTGTATTCATGACCTCTGTGATGTGTTCCAAGTCCATGTTTTGGCTGCATAAGTCAGGGTAGGGAGGACTATGCCATTCCTTAATCCTTTCTTCACTTCCATACTTATATCTCTACCCTTCATCATTCTATCAGGGGACCCAATACTCTTCCAACCTGTACTACTTTCTCCCTTATCTCTCCTTCCATACCTCCAAACTTACCCAATATAGCTCCCAAGTAATTAAATTCTGTCATCTCTACCAGCCTTTTTCTCCGCCTAACTATAACACTGCATGCTTTCTTTTATATACAGGGCCTTGAAAAAGTATACCTTCACCCTGTTTCCTTTTATCGGCACTTACCTTCAATCACTCATGCTTATACACATAATAAAACACACTTAAAAGCTTCTGCAACTCCTCTTCAATCTCAGCAAAAAACCAGTGTCATCACAAACATGCTTGTCACTAGCCACCATACCTTACCACCATGCTCCATCTTTACATCCCTTTTTGCTAGTTTTCCTTTCATCTCTCTTATCATTCCATCCATATACATATTAAAAAAAACATTGTTACATTATACAGCCCTGCCTCACACCCACATATGTATCAAAACTTTTGCCCAACTCTCCATGCACTCTTACATATGCATTTGCTTCCCTAAAGACAGCAGTAACAGTTGTCAGTAAAATAATCATACATCCAAGAAAATATATCCTAAAGAAAGTGTTGGCAAATCTTTCTTTGGATTAAGAAAACAGTGGAATGTCACGTAAACAAAACAGTCTTTTTTGTGCTAAATTGTAGGTCTTATCAGACGTTTCTAGATGGCTACATTTCTACAGGTCCCATTTGGATATCAACAAACACAGCTAGACTATTGGGGTTGATGTGAAGTATACATGGCATGCAACAGATGTCACTTGCCTCTCTGTTTGTCTCAAAATTTTTACGAAGCTGTGCCAAGTTGTTCTTTACAGGGGTGTCAGTAGAAGGGTCATCCTCATTAGTTAGGTTTTTATTTTCTTGGAGGGGGAAGCTGGAACGCACAGCGGGCTTGGGCATTGGGCTCGGCTTAGCAGGCATGAAGCTTGGCTGTAACATTCAGGAGGAGTGTTCAGATGTGAGAACAAAGGTCAGGTAGGGAATATGGATAATGTGTGTGTTTAATACATAACATGTACAAGATGTACAAGTACATTAATACAAGGAAGGAAAATTACAAGGTATTATAGAAACATTGGCTAAGAAGAGTATGTGGCAAAAGAAGAGAAATCATTCAGTAAACATGAGAAGGGGACTACACTACATCTATTATCTAGAAATAAAAGCAGTGAACTTGCAAGACATGGCTGAAAAGCATCCTTATTATGAAAAAAAATGTAGCACAATTAGTAAAAGCATAAAAGGGATCATCTGAGAACAGGCAGGAGTTAATAACCATAGTGATACACATGACCAGCACTTGATTGTACTTTTTTGCATCACTTTTCAAATAAACATGTATAAAAAATGTGGGAATACAAAGCATCTAAAATGCAGACATTTAAGTCGACTGTGTGACAGCAAAATTCCCATCTAGATACTGGGCATCTCCAGAGAAGTGACAACGGGCAAGAATATGTTACAGCAGGCAAAGGTGCCTAAGCCAATCACAGCATAGTATCATATTGCCTCTTAGCCAATTAATCACAACACACATCGTAACTCTCAGCCAATCGCAATCCACATCTTCCCCTCCAGCCCTATTCTTAGTCTTGTCCTGCTTAGCTCATGTTATGTTGTAGTGCTCTATTCTGCTTCATTACTTTCCATTTGAATTTACTTTGGCTAACAATGCAACATAATATAAAGAAAGGTTCTCCTACCGTACCAAAGGAAGGATACAAGTATAGATGTTATACTTTTAAAAATAAAAGCTTTTTCTATGGTGAGTCATTGCTTAAAAAATCCCAATTATTACTTTTAATCAATAATGCTCACAGAGTAATTTTTGGATTAAAATAACATCTTTTAAACTTTATCTATCAACCCTTCAATAAGGTAACTGCAATAATATCTATTGCACACTGGAAGCAAAGTTTTGAAATATATCAACAAAAAAAAGTATCTTCTCAAGTTTGTTCTCATAAACAACTAGTGTAATTCTCTGATTAAAATGATACACACCACAAGCTGGTGATCATTGTTTATGAATGCTTTACACACTTCAACTTAAGATGAACCAGTGCCAGGCATGTGAAGCACTCAAGAGTTGCATGGTGTTTCTGCACATGCTTTTGTCCCAAGAAAAAATCATTAGTAAATTATTCATATCAGCAATATCTACTACCTTGGAAGAGTGACAAGGCAACAAAAATCTGTACACAATATGAGAGAGCAGATCTCATGCTGACAGTCTTGACATCAGTTGTATCCAACAAAAATGCATGGGATACCACTGCGAGTGCTAATGGCCATATATTTTTGCCTTAAGACTGAGGCAGTCAATTCAAGAAATGGTTTTGGTGTGAAGTGAAATACGACCAGAATTGCAGGTCTCCGTTAGCGACAACTGTATTCTAAGAGTTAAGGGGCTTCCGACCTCAGTAAAGTAGCATTAGGAATGATGAACTATGCCACATCTGCACACATGTCTATCATGCAAAATACACCAAAAATATAGCATACCAACCACAGCCCAACTCCATTGTTTATCTCAACTGCTTCACATGCCCTAGTTCCATTCTTTCCTCACAGATATGATTAAGTCTGTACCACAATCACTGCTCCAGCCTATGAATTCATAATGGCAAATGTTCCTTATTCCAAGGAGCTCATAAGCTGTAGAAGGCTTTACCAAATCATGTACTATCATGTAATGTGAACACATATATGTCCAGACCAAAGAAAACATTCGTGGATTAGAGCACTAACCTTGTGCCTCATTTTCTTAAAAGTGATTTTGTGCCTTCAAATTCATACAGCTTCATCGTTTATGGTTTGTTGTTTCTACTATAAAATGATTATCATTTCATGTTTTACAAAGATAGTGAATACATTCACCTACCTACCTGCCTTTAGACTTTTCTTGAACTTTCTTTTCCACTTTACTTGTTTGTGGTTCCACACACATCAAATGAAGATCTATTTCACATAAGGAAATACAGTATAATATCAAATGTTTAAAGTGAGGTATGATAGTATTACATGATGAAAGAATAACTGTATCTTATAACACAAGTCAAGAGTAGTAGCGCAACTACAAAATCTCACGTTTTAATGTTAACCATATCTTTCTTTTTCTGATTTTGGTTTTAAGTGGCTTCATACTGTGACTAAATCTCCTGAAGGTTAGCACTAAATTTCAATATACTGACAAAGTATAGTTCTATGTCATCCTCTAGATGTAAAATTGCAAATACCCCTGTATGCCATTCATTGCAGGTAGTGTTTATACAAGGTAAAACAGCCTCAACTAGTTTTGTCCATGATTTGGGCCTTTGACATAAGAATACTGTTGAGAGATTTCTTTCTGTACTGTGGCGTATGTGTTTTATAAAGATGCATTTGACCCCACCCAAAATATGAGCTTGAAAGAATTAAGTCTCACATCACCAGTGATAAACAAAGCAGACAAAAAATTCCTATTAAATCAACAAATGACATATTAGGCAATGTAAAAACCTAATAATCACATCTCCAGCACTTCAGCAATGAGACTGAAATGCTGCTCTAAGCTCAGTCCATCCACTAATGGCTTTTCTCCAACTAATCGTAAATAAAAAATTATGTAATTTAAGTTTACGTACCTTGCATACATAGGTTTGGCAAATCTTGTAGATAGTGTGTTTTTCCTAAACTAGGAATGGTTGTGTCTTCATTCTTGAAAAAAGAAAGTTAATCACCTTTCCACACTTAAAAAGATCTTTTGCTATATCTTACGCAATGAAGGATGCCAAAAAATCAATGGCTCACTAAAAGGGTTACGTAAATGTGCCATTTCTACAAGCTACATGTTTCTGCTGTGGCAACTACTGCAGCACAGCAAGGGATCCTGATAAGAGCAACTACAATCCTGATAAGAGCAGCTACAATCTTAAATAGCTCAACTTCTCACATATCTGGGGAATGTCTAATTGTCATATCTTTTCTCATATTTCAACATAAAGAATTCAAGACACTTCTCTTTGAATATGCCTATTTCTACAACAGAAACCTATAGAAAAACTAGTTTGCACACTCTGCAAGAAGCTCAAAATAAGAGTCAATGATATATTTCCATAATATCATAAGGCTTAGACAACAAAAACAATAAAAAAGGGGATATCATGATCTGAGGATGTGTGTGAGTTACTTGGAAGGCTGTATGTCTGATCAATCCCATAGGACTTGGGGTAGACAAACAGACAGGGATACTAATCCTCTAAGGAACTCTGTGTGCATCTTCAGATCACTGTGGTAAGAAAATCTATTTCATTCTGACCCCATCACAAAATTACGCACTTCATGCAGGAAGCAATTTATACGTGAAAGATTTTACACAAGAACAGATGAACAGGTAAAATTTTCATGAAAACATTGGTATTGCTAAAAAGCAAAAATATATGAAAAAATACCATATTTGCAACTGAAGAAAGCCACAACTGCAGAGGAATGCTGAAATATAAAATTTCACTGATTTGCTATAAACTACTGGACAATAAACAAAAAAAATACAAATATTGCTACTTTTCCCATGAAAGCTAAAGAAAAAGCTAATTAACAGCCTTCACACTCCAAAAGTCAAACATTAAACATGAAACTCCAGGAAATAAAAACACTGCCATCACCATTAGGAAGAACAATAAATGAAAAAAAAGAATGCACTCCTTAATCACACTCTACCTTAACTGCTACCATTGGTTTTGACAGAGTGGGTCGCACTTCATTCATCGGCTTACTCTCTGTACCATTGGAAATTCTTGTTCTTGGTGCTGGTACTGGGGTATCAGCTTCCAACGATTTAAATTCTTCTTGTTTACTTAGGGGACCTCGATGAATCTATAAACAAGGTATCAGTAATACAAGAAGTACTCAGCATTTTCAATGCCCATTCATCTAACATCATCAAATTTACTCTCAATTGTGATGAGCTAGATCAGGTATATAAAAATTCTAAACTCACTCATAAGCATTCTCAATCCATCCATAGTATGCTGAATGTGAAATATCAGCTTCCACACATATCAATACTACTTACTTTTTCACATTGCACAGCAAATTGATTTTCAAGTTAAGAACATAACTTCATTCTCACATGCACAAAATATTTCCGCTGCATTTATTTCCAAATCATTCCTGTTAAATCCTTGTGTATAATATCCCTAAGCCTGATTAATCTCTCACTGCAACTATATTTTTCAAGGTCTACCTTTCCTCCTTGTACTTTCAGCTATACTGCAACATATCTTATTGACCATCCTATCATCTGCAATACACTCTACAAGTCCATACTTTCATATTTGCTGTTATAATAATTTCACATCTCATAACCACCACTATCATCCCCACGTTGTCTTGGGTAAGTGTAGGGGAGGCGTAACACATTAACATCAAGGTCACGCACTGTTTATGAAAGACCTTGAAAACTATGAGACTTATTACAGACCTGAAGGCAGAATGTTAAGTTAGTGACGTCACATGGACACGGATAACGCAGGATCAAAGCACGTACGTTGTGCTTTACGTTCTAAGGACAGGAGTTACTGAGACCACCAGGACGGACCTACTATTGCGTAAGGAATGCCCATGACGTCAGCTGAATATGTAGGAACGAGGCCTTACGTGTCACCTCGTCTGGCATACAGTAAATGACAGTTTACTGTATACCTAAGTACACAGTAAATTGTGTGTTGTGTTTACTTTGGAGAGTTTGTTTTCTGGTGGGCTGGAAAGAGCGATGTTCGATATACCTTAGGCAGGAACGTTCAGTATTCCATACGTGATGTTATTTTATGATGTAGAAAATGACATTCGGTGTATTGGGGTGAATGATATTTCCGTGCGGCGCGCCGTAGGGAGCAGTGTTATAGAAAACTGCGTCTAGTATCCAGCGTTGTATGGGTGACTCTAGTAGATACGAAGAGAACGTTAGCCATTTATAAACATTGGATGTCGTGGGTTTCGTACATCATGTTCTCTGAAGTAGTGTAGGTCTGATTTTAATTGTTTTGGCTGTCTGGTTCTTAATGAGGTGAATCATACTTTTCAGAGAGTCAACACTAATAGATAAAGTTTGAATTAAACACGACTGTCGTCCCACACCAGGCCCTCACACAGTTATCATCTGACTGCCTCGTCCCGCCCACGTCAAGGTGGATGGGTCTTGGGCAACCTGCTGACAACACGTTATGTTAACGCGTTATCACGGAAGCTACTGGAAGGAGTCATGTGGTGGTGTGACGTGCATATGGGAACCGCTAACAGTCGAGCGGTGTTTGCTATACAATACAAAAAGGGTGTCCACATAGCTTGAAGAGTACAAAAATGTTAGAAAACTAGTGTAGGAGTAGCGTCCGGTATATTACAGATCTTGGTCTTCGGTAAATTGCAGGCGGGGATGAGGTAAGTACGGAGCACAGATTGTAGCGAGTCACCTCGCCATTCCTGCCCATCATGGCCTGAGTCATTGTAAATTTGCACCGTAAACTCGTGATGTCGTGAAATGTGATTTTTATCAGAAGTAGATTTGCACTTGGAGCTGATGCGTATTTGGAGAAAAGTGGCCATTCCTCACACAGGCGCTGGTGATTTGGAGTTGTGTCGTTCTTTGGAGACAGACGGAGAAGGGAAAATCTGAAGCCTTTTGTCATTCTTTTTAGATTAACATTAGCTAATTTTCAGGAAGAGGTTGCAGGACATGTTGATGAGTCCCAGATTGTAGTGGAGACGCCGTCTCATTCCCTCGCTCTGGAAATTCACTGATCAATAAAGCATCTTTGCTTGATGCTGATGAGCAGGTCATGAGTACAATACTTAAAGATTTTCCTTGGATTTCTTATGTTCAAATTAGAGGTTTGCAAACCATTGTTTTTCCTAACCCCTTATAATCCATCACCTGCATTTTTGTCAAGTTTTTCCTGTGTCATCAGCGACGAGTGAAGGCGATCAAACTGGCTACTTAACTAACAGGCCGCCTGTCGGTTGCAAGAACATTGTATTGTGAGCTGTGGGAGTGCTTGCATATACCCGTTCTCCTGTGAGCCACAGGAGTGTACCCAGTCACCGTTGACCAACGCGACAGTTATCCCACGTACTACATGCATGTTTGCCTTTTGAGTGCAAAAATGCATCCACGCCTCCATTGTCCTGCAGGTTCCAGTGCGCGTCCGCACATTCAATATTTCATGGGTTGTGGATGCGTATCCAAACATTCATTGCGTTGTAGGTTGTAGGGATGTACCCATGCACTCATTGTTTAGTGTATGGGGCTGCAACTGTATGTCCATCGTCCAGTCAGGTGCACGAGTGGAGTCATGTGTGTTCGTCGTTAATGTGGATTGTTGGGTGTATACACAGATCCTTAGTCTAGGTGGCTGCGAGAGTGAGGCAGGACACGTACTTGACGTAGGGTAATCTGCTTAGTAATGGATCATGGTTAGGGAAGCTACACACTATTCTTTCGATTATATCTGGCATGCATAACCATATCAGTGCTTGATGGAGGTCGTTCAATCAAACTTTGTAAGATAAAAGCCTAATCATAGGCCTTGGGTGATTTATGTGTTCATTTTCGTTCCATGTATTATGTCTTTCCCTCTTCGGAAACCATTAGAACTGGTATAGTAGAGGGTACTGTCTTCTAAGTGCCATCTCAATCTCAGATTTATCATTCTCCTGAACTCTTTCCCAGAGGCTTCTCAAAGAGAAATGTGCCGGTAGCTCTTAGATTAGTAGCGGGTATTCCTACCTTTATTGTAGCTGTTCGCTCAGCTAATTTGAATCTCAGGGAAAGTATTCTATGCTTAGAATTGTTCTGTGTACCTTAGAGAGATAACGAAAACCCTCTTTATGGTAGCATACTAAGAGTTTCTATCTGTCTGAATTTTCCTGGGGATATTCCTCGTTTTCCAGATTGCTTCTCGTGATTCAGGCGCTATTCTTCCCAGTGGAAGGCAACTGGTCGGAGAGAGTCGTGTTGTCTTTAGTCTGGTAGGGAATTCTTCTGTTGTGGTTGTAGACCAACAAGACAAGAACTTCTCATTCTTTTTTGTGAATATAATTCCGATATGATGAACGATTAAATGGCCAACTACCTCGAACTTGATTGCCGCTCAGTGGTGAAGATGGAGGTTCTGATACATGGAAAGGTACGAGACTTGAAGCAGAGGACACGTAAGAAAAAGTGAATGAGAGTATCGATGAACTTCAGAGAATGAAAACATATTTTGGAAGATGAACATCGGATGAGAAAGTGGCTACAAAGAAGATGAAGGAGATGGAGTGAGTATTTTGAAGGACTGGTGAATGTGTTAAATGACAGAGTGTCGGATGGGGTGTGTCTGGGACGAGATGACTTACGTAGTGAATAGATAGGTTCTGGTAAATCAAAAGTTGAAAGGAAAAGTGCTAGAACCTTGGTGAGGTGTCAGGACTGGACGGGTTTGCAGGCGAAGTCCTCAAGAATGGCTTGTGACAGTGTCCTTAATCTGTCATTCAGGCTTTTCGACATTTGTATGGCACTAGGTGCCGTGCTTGAGGACTGGTAGAATGCATAGCGTCCTTGTATAAAAGCAAGGGATACAAAACAGAATGGTCGAACTACAGAGCAGAAGTCCATTGATCATGCTTTTTACCCTCCTCCTCCACCTCCTCCTTCGGCTCGACTGAAGGCTCACCTGTTTGTCCCAATACTATGCTCTTTAGGGTTCTAATTCTTGAATCAAAGAATCAGTTCCTTCACAATAGTTTGCCTCCCTTGAAATAAAGCTACCTTAGGGTCGTCCTTTCAACAATATATTCACTTAAAGTTCTCTCTTTGTACCTTCTTTTTTAATATTATAATTCTGGCCTTATTATAGTTTCTTTTATTTCTTCTTTGTCATATTTACGACATTTTAGTCTACGTTTCCCTTTGTGTTTGCTGAATTATTGTACATCCCTCATGTGTCCCTCTCTTCATTCCTCTCTGTTGGCAACTATTACACTCTCCATAAGCTGTGGTAACATTGCTTAGTCTGTAACTTCTGGGGTTCATCATCCCAGCACTCCATCTCCTTGGATTAGTTGTTCAGTATTCATTTTTCTTCGAACATTTTGTCCTGCTGGTGTGGTTTCCGCTTCTTGCCCTCAGGCGCTACCACTTTAATTACATGTTTTATCTCAAGACTTAATTAATTGCTTCTCCCAGGAAGAGTTTCATTGATTTTTATTTTTCTGTTTTTCCAAGGGGCAAGGAGTAGGTTAGCCTAGCCATAAGCACTACATCTGACGCTAGTGAGATCCCTGATGAGCTGGGAGTAACGTTATGTTCTATACAGTACACTCCAAGAGGCTCAAGTCCCTTTACGTTCCCAGCCACCCGTGGAGGCCCGAGCTTGTCCAATCTGTTCCTCAGCAGCCGATATATCCTCGAGGATGAAGACTCTTCCACCTCCCTGCTTGGATAACTCCCTCCGCCTCCAGGTCATCAGACCATATCTTTGATGTGTCCTTCTGTCCCTCTGGTTCTAGAGCGAACCTTTTTCTTGATCTTAATTCTTCCTGGAGATTTTCCTTTTCTATAAGCTCTTAACTTCCTCTACTTCTGCCCGTATTTTCTTTATGTTTCTGCTCTTCTGAGATCAAGGAGAACAACTCCACAGATAACTTAGACGTGGGTTGACTTTCTTCCCTCGTGTACTCTCATGTATAGCCGGGGACATACCTGCGTCGCATGATCACCCGCCCTCCGTGAACTGTGTATCCGAACCAGCTGAAGAGATTCATTTTCTCCCCGGGAACAGTGAGGATCGCGGTGTGGCGTGACTGGAGGTGAGGAGGGTCAGACGTTTAGGAGGGTGGGGGTGCGGGAGGCAGTAGGTTGCGTGCTGCAGTAGTCATGTTTTGCTTAATGAAGCAAATTACACATGGATTAGTGATGGAAGGGGTGATTATGATGTAGGAATTTTGGGTTAACACTTGTACTGAATTAGCGCCATTAAGCCTGTGTAACAAGTCAAACCGGGTAAGATAGTGGCGAGACATAATCCCCATCCCCACCCCTCACCATAACTCTCCACACCACACACACACACACACACACACACACACACACACACACACACACACACACACACACACACACACACAC
>JAUUDY010391878.1:0-11277 GCA_032361765.1 Panulirus inflatus
AATGGAACTCCCCAAGAGGGTGGCCATGGCTATCGAGTCTCCATAAGCAGTGGCCCCTACTTAATGTTCCTACTGACTACTTCTACCTAATGCTCCTGCCTACTGGTCCCAAACCCTTAAAGCCTCCTTCACTCCATCCTTCTATCTCCTCCTTGGTTTCCTTTTCCTTGTTCCTTCACTTTCCGACATACACACCCTCTTAGTCATCCTCTTCATATGTCTAAAATACTTCAATACTCTCTTCAGCTCTCTCATTCAAATACCTCATGTACAATTAATCCCCCACACACTATATACTGTCATCAAACATTTCATTTCCAAAACATCCACCCTGTTTCATACTTTTTGACCTTGGACTCATGCATCTAATCCAAACTATCACAACTACTATACCATTAAACATACCCAGCTTTACCTTCAAAGACAGTGACCTATCTTTCCACATGCTCCTTAATGAATAAGACCTTACCTCCCTCACCCATCCTATGGCTCATATCAGCTCCCAGGATTCCATTTGCTGCATGTCCACTCCCAGGTTATCTAAAACACACCACTTCCAAGTTCTATCAATTCAAACCCACACTCCCACAAACCTGTCTCACTCCGATGTTAAGCCTTATAACCTTGCTCTTATACACCTTTACTCTTAAACTCCTCCTTTCACAAACTCACACATATCCAGAAATCTGCTTTTGCAGTTTCTCACTTAAATCTAACACCAGCAAACAGTACTTGACTCACCTCCTTGGTCACCCCACCTCTAACAGATTGCAGGCTTACCCTCTTGAAGACTTGTGCATTCACTTCCCTCACCAACTCATCCACACACACACACACATACCCACACAAACTGCTACATTGACATGAAATACCCATGCCACAATGTCAGCAAGTGGGTGGTTAGCAAAGGGTGAAGGGCTAACAACCTTACCAAAAGGCTAGGAGTTACAGGATTCTGACCACTGAGGATCAGGAGGCATGTCTCAGCTCAATGGGCAAACCAATCCTAGAGAGAAATAACTTAAGTGCTATAAAAGACACTGCTACCTACTTTATTTGCCCTATCACTGTTGGAGCATATCCTGAAATTTCATATTCAGCATGAAAATATCTATTTCTAGTACATACTTAATAGTCAGAGGTTAGGTTACTCTGCAGACTAATGCATGAGGTGCTCTGGAAGTAAATCTGGCACATGTAGCAAGATGTGTGGTACTTATCACAAAATAAATATTCAGGGTCTTCACCATTAATATCTATTCTTTTGTGTTTCACAGCTTCAACAATTATTGCAAAGTGAGAAGGTAAAGAGTTTGCATAAGCTAAGGTGTTTGGCAACAGTGTATGGAATGACTTCAGTATTAATGGCTGTATGTTTTTCATCAAGGCAGAGAAGGTAATTCACAAATTCTGATCATACATAATACATCCACACTGAATAGGAAATCAAATACTTTAATGTACATGCAACAGTTGCAGTGGATGTGATAATGACCCTGAAGGTAAATGGTCATAACACATATAACCAAACAATGCTGTACATATCATCTTGCAGTTATCTTGAACTCCTGAAGAAGTTGCTCAAGTTAACTATTTCAAAACAAATTATTCCATTGAAAAAAAATCTAAATCATTTTTTGGATACAGTATATATTTTGAAATGATAATTCATGGAGATTAAATCTTTTGCTAATACATTAATCCTACTTTTGCATATTTTCCATAACAATACTTAAAAGTCATAAGAAGGTTTATAAAGTTAAAAGCTGTAGACAAAATATAAAGACTATCTAATTACTTACAGATCTTAACATTACCCTTTATATCCCTATCAAGTGATGCTAGGCTGCACTTGCATGTGGGTACACTGCAGGTGAAAAGTCACCTTTGAATGGGGAAGCATTACTGTCAACAGACAAAAAGAAGTACAGACTCATAAAGAAAGTTCTCAATCAAAGGATATCCATCAAGTTCTAATTCTTGATTGGATAACAACCCTGAAACTGCAGGAGCCCCATAAAAGGAGTCCTGGATCTGTAAAATTATCAATTATTAGCAGTACTTTTGAATATATTTTGCTAAGTACACTTTACCTTACGTTCCTGACCCAGAATCCCCTATTCTGGAGCTCTTGCAATACTCATGAAGCTAAGTCATGTCTACTGGGCAGGGCAGCAAGTCAAAAAGTTTATGTTGCATGTTTGTGTGTGTGTGTGTGTGTGTGTGTGTGTATGGTGGGAAGGGGGGGATGAGTACAGGATAACTGAGAAGAGAGCATTCATAGTCTTCACTGTGGTAGCTACTTCTTCAACAAAAAGGGTCTTGTGATATGTTCAAGAAAGTATAACTTATACACGTCTGAGCGATGGAGTTTAAGACTGGGCTGCGAGGGTGGATGTCTAGAGCTACATGGGTCATTTCACTGTCCATGTTTAGTCAATGTCATGTTTGATGGGAGAGGGGATCAGTGATTGCTGATGTACGAAGCTGGGGTAAGCTTGTTAGTTCTACCTGGGGTTAAGTGTTTGGTTTTGGACTAATTTTGATGAAGAGGATTTAGTGCATTTCTCAAGAATGAAGTGCCAAGCAAATTTAAGTGAGGTTGTACTGGTAGCATTTTTTTATGTGTGGAGGGTTAATGTGGTTACAAAGCTTGTGATAATTGTTCTGGGCAATTTGTTTTACATGGTTTACCGATAACTGTTTTTGATGGAGTGGATGATCAGGCAGGCATAGTTTTGGGGGGAACAGATGAACCATTATCAAAGGATACTATAGGATCCCTTTTCTCATTTAATCTGGTTCAGTGTGCTATTAAGTGCTTTGAGGACATTAATTTGTTTATAGCCTTTGTGGCAATATTTGTACAGTGGGAAGTGAATGCCATATGGCCATCATATGTGATTCCAGCATATATGGAGTTTTGATAAGTGGAAGTGGTTGATAATTCTGAGTGATGGGAGGGTGCAAGTTGGATTCATGTCTGTCAAACACCCTAGAATACTTTCATTCACAGGCAAAATGAAAATCCAGGACCAAAAACTCCATTGGCCCATTGAAAACAGAAGAAAGTATTTCTAAAAACGACTAATAGGAAATGAGTGAGATTCTGAAAAGGATTAAAAAAAAGGCATAATCAACTAGTACTCATTAAGCCTAAAACCACATTAGGGATATATGACCCAACAGATTTCTTCCTAAACAGTGATCCCTTAGTATGCACATAGCAATTATCACTATCTCAACACAAGATTCTGAGAGAGGTCATTAAGAGCATGCCCATGCACTGTGCCCCAGGCCAGGGCTCATGAAACCATAAAAATAAAATGCAAAACACTTCTAGCACAAGCACTAAATATCCTTTGGAGAAAAAGTCTAGATTCTGTCATCATTCCCAAGAGTCTGAAACTGACACATGCAGCCCCACCCCACAAAGGTGGAAGTAAAGCAGCCTCAAAAGACAAGCTGCTGATTACATCAACATCATACATTATGAAGTTTTTCAAAAGAGCCCCAAGAGGCAAATTTACTAAGATTATGGAAGTGAACAATATACATACCCAAAGACAACATGGTTTCAGGGCAGAAGATCTTGCCTCTTTCAACTGTCTGACTACTGTTGAAGTTCTGAAAAACAAAGAAAACATTGAGGTGATTTACAGAGACTGAAAAAGCATCAGACAAATATGAACATGGTGTTACAGCACATACAATTTGAAAGATGGGAATAATCAGAAAAACTGCAAGATAGGTACACAATTTTTTTTATCTAATAGATCACAGCACATAATTGTAAACCATGCCATCTCCAATGCCACCAAAGTAAAAGCTTAGTCCCCAAAGGAACTATATTTGCATACCTCCTGTCCTACATTCTCAAATCTGACAATGATGCAAATGCAAGCCACAGTTCCACATCATCCATTATAGATGATACAAGAATAAGTATAAAAATCACAGCAATAGATACCTAAAGGCTACAATGAGACATGAACGAAATCTTTACCTTTGCAACTGAGAATGACAAGTTTTCAATGGAAATAAACATTAATTCCTCCAATATGAGGGAAACGAAGACACCAAAAAAATATAGAATATTACACAGACAAAGATGCTATCATAAAGCAGCTAAAAAAAAATGTAAAAGACCTATCTATCCATCTACATCTCTGATGCTTGTCCCATTTGGTAACCCCACTGAGTGGGTTGCCACAGCAAAAGAGTCACCATTACTGGTGAACTTCAGTGCCACTTCTCAGACTTCAATGCCTCACCCTTAATAGGCCACTGGCAGAGGGTAACTCTAGCATAGTCTTTTCAAAGGCTACTAAATAATGTTCCCACCAACTACTATTACCATATGCTCCCAGCTAATGTTCATACCAACTTCTTCAACCTAATGCTCCTGCCTAATGTTCCTACTAACTACTTATATCTATTTCTTGAACTATTTTGCCAAAAGGCATGGCACTCACCAAAAAAAAAAATAGTTACAAAGAATGACTTGTGCAAGGGCGTTGTTAAGTGTTGTGTGTGACAAGGTGAGACTACATGTTTGTGGACAGAATAGCTGCAGTCCACGACTTGGTGAGGCAAAAAGAAAAAAAAGCTACCTGGATCAAAGGGGTGCAACTTGAAAACCACTGGAATGAAGGTACACCACACAGCCATCACTGACCCCTCCAATACCCAAGTGGGTATTGCCAGTAATATATCTCCCTGTGAAAAACCTCAGAGAAATAGTCTAACAACCTAACTTTCAGCAAACTCAACAAAAAGGCACTTGCCTCATGTAGAAGGATGGTAGGCTGGATCCTGCAAACTTTCAAGACAAGCAAAGAGTAACTAATGACGATGATATTCTGGCCAATAATTCTTTCATGAATTAAGTATTGCTGTGTTCTTACATCACTGTAAAAAGTAGGCAAAATTGTGGAAAGTGTTCAGATCTCTTTCAGAACCCACATTAATGTAGTAAAGGAACTAAATTACTGGGAATGTCAGAAATCTTTGAGCCTATACTCCATGAAGTGCAGATGGGAAAAGTGTATCATCATCTATACCAGGAAAATCCTAGAATGTATGGTTCCCAACTTACATTTGGAAATAATATCCTGCTGGAACAAAAGGCATGGAAGACTTTGTAAAATACTATCTCTGAAATCCAAAGGCCTAATATGCATGAAAAGAGAGAACACCTTAAACATCTAGGGCCAAAGATTTCACAACACCTTGCCTACAAACATAAGAAACAGCATGAGATACATTTGAGAGAAGTTTAAGGGTGCACTGAACAAGTACCTACAAAGTGAACAAGACCAGCCAGACTATGAGAGCTATGTAGGCCTGAAGGATGCTGCTTCCAACAACCCCCTCCAACAACCTGGGCCCAACCCATGCTGTGGGGGTGAAGACCACCCAAAGACTTCACCAGGTTATGAGGTTGACCGCAAACTTTGGAATATATGCAGACATTCTTTTTCGAGTAAGCTAGCATTCTATATCAGTAATATAACATTACCTGTTTCCTGCTGCCTGGGCTGTATTAGGGTGCTATGATGTCACTGCGAGGCATTTCACAGTGTGGTATGCAAGAGGTAATGAAAGGTTAGGAGGTCAAGTATGAAGAAACTGAAGATGGTTTGGGAAAGAGCTTAGGAAGCTCCTCAGGATTTTGAAGATGAAGCCTTAGTGAATGACTCTGATTTGCCAGCCAGCTATGAAGTTGGCTAGTCATTTTTTTCATTGTTGTTGAGGGTAATGTCAAGCATCTTTTGTATGGCAATGTGTCTGGGAACAAGTGTCAAGTCCTCTGCTGACATCTATTGCTACCAATGTTGTATGGAGGGTAACTGTGAGAAAGTGAAGCCATCCAGGTTGTGTTGTGTCTGTGTGAGGTTTGCATGCTGCATGGTATAATGGTGCAAGGTCTAAGGCTGTGATGCATATGAAAGAGTGAAATATAATGGCCGATTCTGTTGTGGATCAGTTTTTAAATGTCTGTATACTGAAGACAGCAAAGATATGGGTAGCAAAATGAGGGAGAATTGGATGATTTGAAGGGTTTACAATGGTTTTTGTTTAAAAGCTTCTACTTTTAGGTTCAAGTTGTAATTCAATTATGTAACTATACTATACAGGAAAGGAGTTTGCAATCATGGCATCCCATCTCTTGAACATTCTCTGTTGTCATTCAACTTCTTAAATCTATAATGATGTCTGCTAGATGTCTGTTTGAACTTCAACTGAAGTTTTACCAAAAGGCTATGTTAACAGCACCTACTGCAAGGAATTCTTTAAGGCTTTGTGATACAAGTATCAACGGGAGTGAAGTGTAGTTCAGTTACTCAAGGTTGGATTTTGTGTAGCTTTTTCATGGTTCTTCTTTTCAGGGGTACACTTTGGCTTATAGCTGTTTTTTTGTTGTTGTTTTGTTTCAGTAGTTTCATAATTATGCCTATGAGCTGTCTGGGGGAAAGGATGTTGTCAACAGTCCTATAGCCTAAATAACCAATTAACCTTTATCCCTTACAGATGTTTGAAACTTTCAAATCAGTGTTTACAGCTTGACACTAATGGCCTTAATCACCCTGGTGGCTGATATGTCAAGCCCAAATAACCAACCTATATCTCTAAAAGGATATATATGGAGGGAGAGTGTACACTTTTATAACAGTCTTCCATGCCTGAAGGTATATCTTTTTATTCAACTGGGTTATAACTTGACCATGACAACCTTAACCCTGACAGTCAATAAGCCAAAATCCCAAATAACCATCCAACTATATATCTCTTTCCTTCCCTTCCAGTCTGCCCTATCATCCATTAATGCTATACAAACTCTTATTAATATAATCCCCTTTATAATCTTCAGTCAACCATCGAACTGAAAGTTCACCTGCTCATGATTTTTAGTTCTTTAATCCTAATAAATCAAAATACATAATGGCACTAAATAAATTAATTATAAAATGAGAAGACCTAGTGGGACTGACAAAAACCTCTCTACATTCCATGGTGCTTTGAAATTATCAAAATTACTTTTGATCACTTAGGTAGCTGGAGCTTTGTCCCCTCATCTATGATGAATCTTAGGGCAGCTGTCCTACATGCTCCACCCTAGTTATGCCACAAAAAAAGTAATAGAATCCTTCAGCATATGATGAAACATAATAAAATAATGATGTTACATTTCTAACTAATTTTGCCCCTACGTACAGTTAAGTAAGTATTAACAGGTTTTATGGGAGCTTACACATCCTTTTCAAACCATAGGCTTGAAGGATGTCCAACTGTCATCACTACTTTGTTTGGTTAAGTACATGTAACTTTGGGTGATGGGTATTTTGATGCTAGGATCTAAATTCCAGGTTCATTAACTAAATGCTTATCTAGCCTTCTTGCAAAGCCTCTCACTCTTGGTGCACTTCCTACCTCTTTCAGATTAGGTCACTATTCTATGTAAAAAAAAGTACTTCATCATGTTCAGCTGTTAGTGCTCCTTGTAAACCATATACTTATGCCCTCTTGTATCATTTCTACTATTGAAAACAAATATACCCCTCAAAGTGTTGAATGACAGAGTGGTGGAAGTGACCGAATGTAGAATAAGTGAGGAGCAAGGGATGTTTTGGGAAAGGTAGGGGATGAGTGGATCAGGTTTTTGAGATGAAAATGACTGTGGAAAAGTATCTAATGAACGGTAAGGAGTTCTATACAGCTTTTATGTATGACAAAGTGGAGTGTAATATTTTGTGGGACACATTAAAGATAATGGGGTAGGGGACAACTGTTGCATGGTGTAAAAGCCTTCTATAAAGGAGCAAATGCATGTGTAAGAGTGGATGAAAAGTTGTTTAAGATTTGGTAAACATGTAGGTGTGAGGCACGGCTGTGCGATGTCACTGTGGCTTTCTAACAAATAATGGATAGAGCAATAAGAGAGATGAAGGCATAACTTGGAAAAGGGGGTGAAGAGACGGAGTCTGGTGGTGAGGTATGGTGGCAAGAGACTAGCCTGTTTGCAGATGATATTGTGTTATTTGTTGAGAGTGAAGAGGGGGCTGCAGAAGGTTGAAATGTCTTTTACAATGTGTGTGGTGTAGGCAGCAGAAGTTAAATGAATGAAAAGTAAAGTCATGGTGTTTTGAAGGAAACAGAAAGTATTCTACAATGAAAGAAGAAAGTGTGCTAAACTGTGTTATAGATTTGGGGGGAGAATGACTAGAAGAGGTGAGTGAATTTATGTAGATGCTATCTTGAGTAAGTTTGGTGATTTGGAAGGAGAGGTAAGGGAGAGAGCAGGTCATTAGGTCCCTTAATAGAATAAAAGGTAGAGGTGTACGTATGAAAGTGAAAGGATTATGGGACAGCATTGTCCTCCAAACCCTGACTTACGCAGCCAAAACATGGACATGGAATGAGACACAGGAGGTGAAAATGAGTTACTTCAGAGGAGCATGTGGTATGACTAGTAAAAATGAAGGGGTCTAAGAGAGATGTGATACAGCAGGGAATGCAAATGGAATGAACTTTGGAGACTATTGGGTGAAACATAATACTATGAGATGGTTTGGGCATGTGGAAAGAATGCATGACAGAGTTTACAAGGAGAGCATATGATAGTACAATTACTGAGGTTGGTGTGAGAGGACAACCACCTGTGATATGGGAGAATACAAATGGTATAAGAATGTGTGGAAGGTGTATGCAAAAGAGATATGTAAGGACAGGGAGACTTTTGTCATGGCCATCCCCTTGATGGGACTTCCCTGAGGGAACAGGCATCAAAGATATAGATATATATAGAATAGATATTCCCTCAATCTTCAAGATTCGGGTGTTGTTAAATCTATACACTTCAGTCCCTCCTAGTACGTTAAGTCAAAATCCTGGTATCAATTTTGTTACCTTTCTTGCAGTTAGATGTGGAGTCCAAACTTGAATTGCATACACAGAGCAAAGTGTAACAATAGCTTACAAAGCAGTATGAATCTATCCTCAAGAAATACATAAAGTTTTCTGATTATTTCCCTTACAGAGCCAGCTCTGTTTATTCTATCAAACTAGATGAGGTTAATTTGCCATCTTGGTCCTTAGTTATTAGTTAAAGCTCATTTCTCAGTCGGCAAAGTGTATCAAGTACTTTGGTTCTTTTAATACATGACTCCACATTTGTAAAATTTAAACTTGGGTCACGACTTAAAAGGTTTTAAAAGGCCCACTCATACATGTTATTTACACTGCCCTGAAGTTTATGACAATTCCCCATGTTTAATATGCCAGCATCCTTAAATATCTCTAAGTCATCAACATATAAGAACACCTTACACTCACTAACAACATTAGGTAATGTAATAATACTTACAGTAAGTAGCTTGGGGTCATGCAGCAATCCCTTTGAATTTCAAAGATTACCTGCTACTCTGGTGATTCACCACTGATAATAAACCTATATTTTCTGTTACTTTTTAAGGCATTTATTCATCCCAAAATAGGATTTTTTTTCTCATTCCACATGGCTCCACTCTCTCTTCCTATGAGATACTTAGTCAAATGCTTTCTTAAAATTGTAGTACACTTTATCCATACTGCCTCCCATGTCTAATAATTCAGAGTCTAATATTTTAAATAGCAAGCACAGCATATCTTCCACCTCCCAAATTAAACTGTTGGTTGGTAGGCCTACTGTACAGTATCAGCCATTCCACAGGGGCATTTCTCACCAGTTTCCAGCAGCTTGAAAACACAATAGTGAGACTTACTAGTATGTAGTTTCCTGCTAGCTACTTGTTACCCTTCTTTAGTATGGTTGTCATGTTAGCACACTTCTAATCTTCAGGTCAAATTCCTCTTCTCAAGGAAATTTTCTTGATCTTCAATTTCACTTATTTTCAAATGAAACCTGAATTTCTCCAAATTTTCACAACACTCCCCATTCTTTCTTATTAATTCTCATAGGATACAAAAGGTCCACCCGGGAAGCTACAGGTATACGAGATCATTTTACTCGTGGGATGCAGCAATCCTAACATCAGTATCAATGAAAATCACAAACATCAATCATAGTCTGTAGAATTCTTGTCCACTTTAAAGAATGATAATTTTGATCTGGCTTCTTGAGTTGTGACTAACATTTTTTCATACTTCTTCCTTTTTTTTTTTTTTTTTTTTTAAAAAAAACCCGGCTTGCGATTGGAGACAGTAATTATAATTCAAACCTTTGTATCGGCTTACAGAATTGTTGACACATTTCGCCTGATTAGCGGCACGACCGTTGAACACTTGCTAGATAAATCATTAATAAACTGACATTTATTTGTTGTTGTTTTTTTATCATTTTAATGGCTGGGTGAGGGGAGGAGGGATGGACACATAATCTATGTATCACTCATTTGCTATGGAATTGAATTCATCCCCGGATGAAACGGAATATTAAATGTCTTTAGTCAACGGAAAGGACAGTCTACAACACCTAATGTTTAGAAAAAATGTGTATATTTATATAAATAAATGTATATAAATCCACAAAACATTCGTGGAATAAAACTGTTTGTTATATTGTGAGCGACGTACGGCTGGCAGCATTGCCCACCTCCACCCACGAGTTGCCAACATTAATATACAATTTTTTTTTCCCCCTCTCGCGTATGACAAGTCTATTTTGTTCCTACTTCTCCATTAAAGCTTTGCATTGCACCAGGTCTGTATTTAATCTCTTATTTCTCTCTGGTGGTTAAGGAGGAGAGGAGAGGAGGAGGAGGAGAAATAATAAGAGATAAGTCGAGGGGGAGGCAACAGGACTCTCGGCTTCGCGCCAGATCCCATGGATGGCCGGAGTGACGCGTGACAGATTTTACATTCTGAGTTGATTATATTTTTTTTTTCCCCCGCCCTCTCTCTTTTTTTATCTATCCTTTTTACCCGTCACAGTGGCAGTGTGGAGACTCTCATAGGGCATCCCTTAGGGGCACCACCTCCTCTGTGGCCTGGGCTGGCGGGTTTCGAAAACCAGGGAGAACCTCCACGCGTCCGGCTGACAAATTTAATGATATATTTGGGAACTAGTCTTTGCTGGCGCGATTATATGCCTCCCTAAGAGGATTAACTAATGGTGGTGTTACAGTGTTGATCATGTCCTGAGCCGCGAGGGCAACTGTTTTGAAGGGTGAGCCCGGGTGGTGGTGGGAGAGGAGGAGGGGAGGTGAGGGGGGAGGGGATGTCGAGTGGGAGGGCCAAAGGGGTGTCAAGTGGGGGGTGGAGGGGGAGGGGAGGGGA
>JAUUDY010391989.1:0-11277 GCA_032361765.1 Panulirus inflatus
TTATGTACTTGAATATGTGCTATATGTTCTCACTGAAAGACCAGCAGCTAGACAGAACTCCATGTCAGAGGGGTTTGGGGGAATTCAGTACCTTGATAACACTTCCTGGTTGCCTGTCTCATTTACAGTTGTTTATCATTTAATCATTTGCATGTATCTGTTTTGTTCATTTCTAAGCATATTGATATCAGATATTTTTGTTCTTAAAGGAGATCTGAAGCATAGAGGCTCATGGCTGCCGTGATTTTTGTGCTTGAACAAGATATGAAGTATCGAGCCTCATGGCTGCTAATTTGTCTTCCTCATTTTTTTAATTCCTTATATTTTGGAATAGATGAAGTACGTTAAATTGAAGAGCTAGTTGTGGTGCTACTTACATTGAGAAGACCTACCTCTGTAGGTTTTTTGCCTTTCTTTCATGGTGTTGGGTGTAGTGATTGGAGATAGGGATTTAGGTCAGCCCACAATTAGCAGGTTGTTGGTGGCCAGCTATTTGAGGTGTAGGTTACAACCTGGATTTGGTATTGTGAGTTTTGTTAATGCTACCTTACCCCCTGACATTTCAGTGGTATGATTATACTGCTGATAAATTGTTCAAGTGTAAAAATGGTACTATTACTTCAAAGCTTCTATTTAGAATTCATTTGTAAGCAAGCAGTTTTTCAGCCCATTTTCTTGAAAGAATATAGAAATTTTGGGCATTTGAATCATCTGTTTTTCAAAATGGCTCTAGGAAACTTGTTATTATGTTTATGCATGATTGAAATAAATTCATAGAATTTCACAGATAGAAGTAGATTGATTATTGACAGTATCCTTTATCCTTTACAATTCACAGCCACCTTTTGATCCAATTGGCCCACCCCGATATTATGATGGGCCCCCATTACCAGAATACCCAGCATCACGATCTCGCTCTGAAAAGAGACCATCAGCAGATGTAAGTAAAGATTACGGTTAAGTACACCCTTTCCTCACTTTGCATGTGATTTAAGGAAAGGCTGTGCAAAGCAAACTCAGTTGTACTTAGTAAGAGTGGGTTACATTCCTGTTCCACCCCACTTTCGACCCAATATTCACCTTCCTTTCTTACCTATACATACACAGAACCCATACATAATGCTGTACATAAAGTAAAAATATAAAATCTCAGTTTGAAGTCTGTAACTTACTGCATGAGCCACAATTGGCTGGAGGGCAGTTACAGTCAGAAGTGATGGTAAGAGGAGGTAACAGTCTGATGATGCCACATTGTTTCATCCATACATACAGCATTCATTTTTATTCTTATTCTTTTTAGAATTTAAGGTTATTATTCATCATAATACAGTCTTTGTTTGATTATCCATGGTTTTGTTTTAAGTTTTTCATAGTTACATATGTACTTGAGTTATAGATGATATTGTGTATGATTTAACCCCTGACTTTTGCCAGAAATCTTGATTTTCATATGTTTTGTGCAAAAGACGACCCTATGCCAACAAAATGGCATAAGTAACTACAGTACGCTAAGGATGATCAAAACTAATACCTGAACTATACAAACCAGTTGCATAAATGAAGGTCAACATGGATTTGTGCCAGGAAAAGTATACAAACGTAATTCTTAGCTCATTACAATGACATCTGTGGAAGTTATTTGACGTGGAAAAAGTGGATACTATTTTCCTTGAGTTTGGAAAACGATATGGTTAAATAAACTGCAGGATTTTGCTAAAAGAAGTCCCTAAAGAAAATTAAGGGTATGAGAAAGTTGAATTAACTGTTTTAACTAACAGAAAGTTCCAAGTGGTAGCAAAAGGAACCATGTCCTGTCTGGGGTACCACAGGGAATGATGTTAGCCTCAATAGATGTGGTAATGATATCAGACATCAACAGCAAAGTAAAGGAAAGCATAACATAGTAAGGAGCTTTGCTGACAATACCAAGGTGATCAGAATGATTGGATCAAAGACTGATCAGCTGGGTTTGTAAGAAGACATAGATACAATATACAAATGGGCAGAAGTGAATTGAGTGGAATTTAATGAAGGTAAATTTAAGCAAATAAGTTATGAATCAAGGAAGGATTCATTAGTGATTCCACATATAAAGGCCCAGTAGGGAAAGTGATAGAAGGTGGGAGAGACATAAAAGATTTGGGTGTGATAATTAATGAAAAACTAGATTTAAGAAAGCATTTTGAGAAGATAACTCAAATCAAGTGATGTTTGGTATGTTTCTGAGAACTCTCTGTGCAAGAGAGAAAAACCTATTGATGGAAATGTTTAGTACATTCATAAGAAGCAAAATTGAATACTGCTGTGTTGTATGGTCACCAACTTTACAATAATAAATAAATATTTTAGAGTTCAGAAGCACTCCACTGGCAAAATTGAAGGAATGTAGACTATGGATTACCATGAGTGTCTGAAAGAACTGGAATCATATACCCAAAAAAGAAGAGAAAGATATATGGTAATCTGTGCAAGGCTACATATTGAAGGCATAAAAGAAAATGTGTTGAACCTGAAAGCCTTTCAAGTGGGAAGGTTCACAGTTGATAAGTCTTCAAGATTACCCTGGAACATGCCAAAAATAAATCGGACAAAAGTGTATGACAGCCTAACAAGGATGCTAGGACAATCATTTTGTGTACTGCTAGGAAAGATGAAAAACATGTATGGAACAACCACAGAAATCAGTACCAGATGAATGAAAAATCACTTGTATGGTAATGCAGGGGGCAGTTGAGAATAATTAGCCCTTTGCACTAGCCCTGACATTTTTGGTTGAATTCATCACAAGTAAGCAGTGAAACAGTTTGAAGAAAGGCTTGGAATTGCAGACATGGTAGTAATAGTCACATAAAAGAGAATATTGTTTGAAGAGAAACTAATTTAGAGCAAGGATGAAAAAATCAAAGTAATCTAAGATGAGTTATGTAAATGACCCCTAAAAGAATGGTATATGCTGATAAACCAGTTCAAGTTAACATTCACTATGAGAGAGTAATGAAATAAATGAAATGTTTAACGATTGTGATGTATGCACTAACAGAAATATACTTAATGGAAATGGTAATCAGATAACATGAAATAATGGAATTCTAGCACTTTCCAAAAAAGATGAAAGAAACTATTGCCATTCTTTTCATAGTGCTGCTCAGACAAAGCATTATAGTTTCCCATTTCTTTTCATAGCAGACATACTCAAAATGATATAAATAACACCAGTACACTGAGGAGAGACCAATTTGTTGTTGAAACAATACGGACTAGTGATGCTTACCTCACACATCATTTTAGTATTTGAAGAGTGATGTAAAGACATATAATGAACCACCATAATTCAAACAAACTCATACTTGAAGGATAGCACAGATTTATATTTGGTAAAAGAACACAGACACAACTGTTAACATTTTACTTACTCACTGTTCCAGCAGTCCCTTCTATCTTTATGAGTCTTCTACAGTGCTCAGAAAGCTAGATATTTCCAGTGGGTGGAACCATAAGTCGTAAAGAATAGTGGTGTTTTGTGTGCATTAAAGTCAGAAGAGCCCTGGGCAATTGAGTAGGAAGTTTTTTGTTGTCTTCCTTGAGTTAGTTTGATGGCGGGCATGAAGGGACTTTGGGTATGTCTTTAGATATTTGTAGTGTTGAAAGGATGGATGATGTTCAGGTCATAGATGGTAAAGTGTAGCTATTTTTGTCTTCTCTTGGGGTATGTCTTGTGGGCTGGAGTTTAAGACTGAGTTAGGGTGGTTGTTTAATGCTTGTGAGTTTATTGCAAAGTGTATGTATTTTGTTAGTGTTATATGTGCTGGGGATTGGGGGATCTGTGATTAGAGGTTACTGAAGTTTAAGTTAGGAGTAAGCTTTTTATTCTTGTTGGGTGTTGGTAGTTAGTTGTGGAGGGTTTTGGATAGGAGATGTATAACTGTTGAATAGAATGGAGTGCCAAGCATATTGTAGTGGGATTGTAATGAAAGATCATGGTTTCATGTTTCATAGTGTAGGTGTAGCTGTAGTATTCATGTTTCATTGTGTAGATGTAGCTGTAGGTTTCATGTTCTATTATTTAGGTATAGCTGTAGGCTTCATGTTTCATTATGTAGATAGTGAAGCATTGGTAAAGGGAGAAAATATGGACACTTTTTCTTGATTTTGCATTTGATAAAGTAAACTATGATGTGCTAATGAAGAAAGAGGCAAGACAGTATAAAAGGGAAAATATAAAAATGGATGAAATTTTTAACCAACAGAAAGTTCAGATTAGCAGCTATTGGAAACATGTCTAAGGAAGAAAATATACTTTCAAGGGTACCACAATGAACTGTTCTCACCTCAGTACTTTTTGTAAGCATGATCACAGGCAGAGATAAGGAAGTAAGCAAGAGCCCAGTCATGCTTTGCTGTTATGACAATAGCTTAAGCAGTTGAAAGAGAAGATGAGCGAGGAAAACTACAAAGGGATTTAGAATTAATTTACAAATGAGTAAATGAGAACTTAATGGAATTTAACATAAATATTTGAATAGTAAGTCACTGCGCAACTAGCTTTAACATCTACACACAGACCCTATAGATAAAGAAACAATGGGAGGAATAACTTCAAAGAATTTGGAATTATTTTAGATGATAAACTTGGCTACAACCATAGAACATCTCTAAACAGGTGTACATGAGAGCCAGACATCTCTAGACAAATTTACACGTTGAGTGTCACACCTGTATTTTAGGACTGCCCACAGAGTTTGATTGGTTGCTGAAAGGGCAGTTCATGATAATTTCTCCCCAGAATCAGTCATCCTTCAGCCATGCCAGTGACAGAACATTGAGTTTTCTGGAAAGAAAATTGAGTGGCTTTTAGCCAGATTTAAAGGACATGGCAGATGATGATCCAGAACCACTTGATGATGATGTGTCATCATATTGTATGGAGATTGATTTTATAGTCACTGACATTCATTATTGAAAGATGACCTAGAATGGGCAGGAGAAAGTATTTCTAGCAAAAGCAGAGGCAGCAGCTGTCTGACTGGTGTGCTTTGTAATTTAAAACTTTATAAGTTTCCTTTTATGTAAAAATTTTCATTGAATCACGATTATAACATGAAAAGATTTATGATATAAGGTAAAACATAATAGTTAACTGTAATCCAAGAGTGCCACAGTCAGATAAAGAAAGGCCACATTCACTTGCACCCATTCTCTAGCTGTCATATATATTGCACCAAAACCACAGTTCCCTGTCCACAGCCAGGCCCCAGAGTTCTTTCCATGGTTTACACGTCCACTTCACATGTCCTGGTTCAGATCATTGACATGGACATTGCTCCAGTTTACTCTATCCCACAGTTGCATTTCACACTCCTGTATGCTCAGGCCCGATCACTCAAAATCTTTTTCACTCCCTCCTTTTGTCTCTAATTTGGTCATCCCCATATCCTTTTTCCCTCCACTTCTGACACATATATCCTCTTTGTCAACCTCTCTCACTCATTCTCTCCATATGTCCAAACTATTTTAGTACACCCTTAGCTCTCTCAACTACACTGCTTTTATTACCGCACATCTTCTCTTACCCTTTTATTACTTACTTGATCAAACCACCTCATGCCATATATTGTCCTCAAACATTTCATTTCCAGTATATCCATCCTCATCTGTAGCCCATACCTTGCATCCGTATACCATTAGTGGAACTACTTTACTTTCGAACATACCCATTTTCACCCACCCTGATAAAAACATCTCATTCCACACATTCTTTAGTATTTCCCTAACCTTTGTTCCCACACCCACCCTGTGACTCATTTCTGCTTCCTTGGTTCCTTTTGCTTCCATGTCCACTCCAAGATATCTAAAGCACTTCACTTCCTCCCATTTTCTCTTTCAAACTCACACCCCAACTAACTTGTTCCTCTACCTTGGTAAACCTAATAACCTTACTTTTATTACATTTACTCCCAACTTCCTTTCACACACTCTTCCAGACTCAGTCACCAACTTTTGTAGTTTCTCACTCGAACCTGCCACCAGCAATGTGTCATTAGCAAACAGCAACTCTTCCTACTCATACACAGGCCTTACACCCTTGATAAAAACTTCTCATTGCTGTTAGCTGCTTTCCTCTCACAACCTATATTCTTGAGACCTTCTACAAAGCATTTCTATCAACCTTACCATATACTTTCTCCAAATCCAAAAATGCCACATACAAATCCATATGTTTTCTAAGTATTTATCACAAATTTTTTTCAAGCATACACTTGCTCCACACTTCAACTACCACTTCTCAAACCACATTTTCCCTTACCAGTCTGATGTTCTGTATATGCATTCACCCTCTCAGCCACTACTCTCCCATACAACTTACCAGGTACACTCTGCAAACTTACACCTCTGAAGTTTGAACACTTACCTTTATCCCCCTTGGCTTTATACAGTGGCACTGTACATGCATTCTGCCAATCCTCAGGCACCTCACCATGATCCAGATATAAATCGAAAATTCAAACTAATCACTCAACAAAACAGTCACTCCCTTTCTTAAGTTCACCTGCAGTACCATCCACTCCAGCCTCCTTGCTACATTTATTTTATGTATGTTCTTTCTTGATTGCTGTTTCCCATGTTAGCGAGGTATGCTGTTTCCCATGTTAGCAAGGTATGCTGTTTCCCATGTTAGCGAGGTAGTGCTAGGGAAGACAAAAAATGACACATCCACTTTCATATCCATACACATTGTGATTGGCATGAGATTTCTCACTCTCATTGGAATGAGATCCTTGCAGTATTTGTTTAAGCAGCATCTAATCTCTAGTGATGATTTACATAATTTTTGTTAGTAAAATCTGCATCCTTCCCCATAGCAGCACTTATCTTATGTATGCCATTTTAAACAGTTTATGAGTGTTGACATATATATTTTCCCAGTATGGTAAACAAAAACAAAGGACAAACAAAAGCAAAGAAAATGAAGACACCAACAAATATGATGAGATATGGCATGTTTTTTTTCCTGGCTTGATTGAAAATGTTGATAAAATTTGAGACTGTGATCTAGGGATGGGAAATCATTTATATTGAGGTTTTGTAGCCATGTTTCCATGTAGCATGTGAAGGTTGGTAAGTCTGTTTCTCTGTAGTTTGTCTAAGTCATTTTGGTGGTTGTGTAGGCCAGATTTAGTGTTATCATGATGGGCTGATGGTCTGAGGACAGACCATGTAGAATAATCCTGATGTTTCTTGTTTGTAATGCTTATGAACGGATGATGTCTGGTAAGGTCAGATGCCAGAGGTGGTGAGTTGGCAGTCTGGCTGGTTGTTTGCATAGGTTGAGGATACTGAAAGGTTGGAATTGATTCATGAGTAGTTTATCTTGGGGATCTTAGGTATGAATGTTGAGCCAAGTGGAATGGTAGGCAATGAAATCTCCAGAGAGAGAGAGAGAGAGAGAGGTGTTGGGTATGCCGGTCAGGTTATGCAGTGGGATAGTATATGTGGAGGGGGAGTTATGTAGGTGTAGATAATCGAGTTGTTTTATTCTTATGGAGTGCATTTCTCCTGTGTTGTCATTGCCTGTAAGCTGTTTGGTGGTTCAGTGTTGAAGAACAGTATGGTTTGGTGAACAAGTGTCACAAGTCCTTCACTTTGTCCTTGCTTTCTGTCTTCTTTTAAGGTTTTGTAGTTGTAGAAAGTTGGAAGGATTGATATTCTACAATTTCTTGAAACCCATGACTATTTTTTTTTTATTAAGAGGGCAATTCTTACCCCTTCTTTACCTTCTCTTTCCTTCATTACCATTATGTAACACTCTGGGCAGAAAAGCTTTCCACAACTTCAACAATTTCAGATGTGTTTTCCCTAATGATTTATAAATACCTGCTCTTCATTTACTACTAACATATACATGAATTACTTTTAGTCTAGCATTTCTGTCATAAGTGATCACCTATTTGCAGATATATTTTTGTATGCCAATATAGATGGTACTAGTTTCTGTCTGCTTAAAGGTACACTGCTAGTGAAAATTCGTGTATGATGATGCTGTATCATCATTAGTTGATGATAAAGAGTACAGTCTTGTCAAAAAACTTATCACCTCAAAGGAGTCCATTTTATCCCTCTTAACCAAGTGTAGTGCAACCTTGGGTTGTAGGAGCCCTGAAACAGGGATCCTGGCTAATCATACATAAAAATGCATATTTAGAAATTCGTAATTTTTATTTCAACCATATGGTTAGGGAGTTTTACCTCATGTGGCCCTATCACATTAAACATTCTCTAACATCACACTTCTTGAATTGTGTGCTGCCTGCATTAACCGTGTCTTCAGTTAGTCTGTTCCATTGATCCACTACTCTTTTAGTACTTTAAAAGTACTTCTTAACATCTTTTTTAAATAAGCTTCTTCATTAATTTCATGTTATATCCTTTAGGTGCTCTATTCATACATCTCTTTCCTTTTAACATGGCTCTCTTAATTCAGGTAACATTTGTAGAGACTACTATCCTCCACACCTTCTCTTTTGACTGTATGTGCTCTTTTAGGTGCAGTGATCAGACAGAAGCAGCATATTTTAGATTAGGCCATTTGTATGATGTGATCAGCATGTTAAAATCTCCTTATCCATAGAGTTGAATGAAATTCTGTTATTTGCATGCAGACCGTTAGTCTTCTCAACTGCTCCACCAGGGTGGGACTCTTGACAAGTTAGGGATAGCGTTCTCTCCGATGTCTCTGTCACACACAGATTCAAGTCCATCCCTTCGTGCAAATCATCTGCATAAATCAAGAAGAATAATGGTACCGCAGAGCCCTGTGGAATTCAGCTGTTGACTTACTCCTTTTGAGAATGCTCATCTGACATGCATCTTTGCTCCCACTTCCATTATTATAATCTATCAATTGAAGGACTTTTCTTATCTCTGCCTGGTAATCCAGCCTCTTTGTCAGCCTCCCATGGGATAGTGTCAAATGCTTTCTGGAATTACAAATACAAACAACCCACTTAGCCTTCTCTTTCATGTAAGCTCTGTTCTTCATAAAAATGTGAGAGCTTTGTAACACAACCTCCTTTCCCTAAATCTGTGCTGTCTCTCTTAGAGGTAATTTATCCTTTGTAGAAATTTATCCATTTGCTTTCTGATTAGCTTTTCCAGAATCTTGCAGACCACCCAAACCACTTAATAACTGTTAACCACCAACCCCCAAGTAGAAATAAAAAGCCTACCCTTGCCACACTTCAGTAAACTCTACTCACAGATCCCCACCCCCATCAATATAACAAAATATATACACACTGAAAAAACTCAACAGGTGCTAATCAGCTGACCTCCCAACTCAGTCTTAAACACCAACCCACCACACATACCTGTCAGAAACCACAGTTCCCAGACAAGCATGAGTCACACTCTTCTGGCCATGCTCTGGATGTCCTCCATCACTGCAACATACCCAAAGACCTTTATGCCCAAGGTGCAACTACCATAAAGAAGACACTGAGCACTTACTCCTCAGACATACATGAGTCATATTGTTCTGGCTGTGCTCTGGATATCATCCATCATTACAACATGACAAATGCTGTATCAGCAGATACTAAGACCCTTATCCCCAAGCTGCAACTATCTTAAAGACATGGAGCACTTCTACTTAATTGCCTTTCACACTGCACATAGACACAAACACTTCACAACACTTTATGATCTGTTTTCCCATTTGGGGGATATAGCCAGTTTCCTCTGTGCTGCAGGAGCCTCAAAGGGATGCAACTCCTGGGGCAGGAAACCAGCTGTATGGTTTTAACATACAGGTCCATAGTTCAGTGCCTCTTCCTGATCTTTCTTATTGATCCAGTGTCCACCCCATATATTTTCAAAGATGATACATGTCAAAGATTTATTGTGGGTGCAAGCATATGGCACTCACAACATAAAATCAATATTTATATGTAGTTGCTGAGACTAGTGTTTCTAATAGTGTGAGCACCAGCAATTAGTTTCAGAGTACTCGGCTATCTTGAGGGAAGTAAGTTCTTTCTATAATCTTCCAGGGTCCCACATTATTTTGGGAATCTTATTTCTAAGCTCTGTATTTATTCCACCTGTATTTCAAAATGGTTAGCTCTTGCCTTTCTAAGGAGAAAGTCGGATTGCACACCTGGAAGCAAGAAATTGTAGATACACATGAAATGCCTAGGCGCATAAAATGTACAATCAGGCAGCTTTTTCCTGTGACGCCTAATCAGTGTCATGCCTCATTCAAGGAGATCAAGAGCTTATGGACCCAAAACATGAGCCTAGCATACTTAGGAACCATGCTAATTCCATGCCCAGACATATGCAGATGATAATCATGGCCAGTGGAGGGATGACAAGGTAATAAAGTATAAGTTTGACATTGCCTTTGAAAATGTTTGGGGAGACATGCAAGGTTTTTTGGTGGATGCTTTAGGTATGACGACGTTTGCCCTTTTCCACTCCCTTGGCACTTTGACTTTCTCCTACGACATTTTGAATAGTATTTCAAGAGGTTTGGTTAGTATATCTTCCATATGGTGTAATTTCATCAGGACCATGAGCTTTGCATGGGGCTAAGCCCTTTTAGTATTTTGTTATATCTTTTCTAGATCTCAAAACCTCCTCCCCATTCCATCTCATTGCTGATGGGGCTGTTGTGTCTTCCACTGTGAAAACACAACTTTTTCATGTAGCTCTTCACATATCCTTAAATTGTTATCTGCAACTCTTCCTTATAAATCCGTAAATCTGATAAGCTGCTTTTTAACGGAGGAGATTTCTTTGGATAAATAAATGGATTATTATTAAATTTTTTCCTGACTTATGCACAATATTCTTTTCAGAATTTTTCTGTTCCTTCTTTCTTACCCTTGTATGCTTGCTTGTTCCTTGCTTTTTTTATACCTTACAAATGCTGGCAGACTGGAGTGTTTCTTATACCTTCTCCACAGCACATTTGGTACTTCAGTAGCCCCTGAAAAAGTGGTTTCTGAGGGTAAACCATAGAAAGGTTTGTAGGGCTTGGATGTGGATAGGGAGCTGTGGTTTTGGTGCATTACACATGACAGCTAGAGACCGATTGTGAACGAATGTGGCCTTTTCTGTCTTTTTCCTGGCACTGCCTTGCTGAAGCTGGGGGGTAGCGATGCTGTTTCCTTTGGGGCGGGGTATTGCCAGGAATGGATGAAGGCAAGTGTTTGTATGTGTATATGTCTGTAGCGAGGTAGCGCTAAGAAATGACAACAAAGGCCACATTTGTTCACA